>UXGD01000773.1:0-46789 GCA_900474315.1 Torymus auratus
AAATTCAAGACAATAATCGATACAATATTTATATACAGTTTTCGATACAATATCAAGATTGTGGTGTCAAGAATCTTATCTTGTCTTGAAAATAACTCAACATTTTCTAATTGTTATATATTCCTGTGATAAATCCTGGCGGGGTGGTCAGTGACACATTCCTATATCCCCTCGGGCCGACTTACTGAGGTATGTGAGACCACAGGGAAGAGGTACGCCGCCTGGCGGCGATCCGCGAACTAGACCCTAGTCGGCGGCACATATATAGAATTTGGCTTTTATTTATGTGTGTGCCGAAATTTAATTGTTTTTATGTTTAAACCTAATGTATTTGTATATATTAAATTATATTCCACTTCATTATTCTTAAAATTCAGTAAAATTGTAACTTACAAGTTTCTTAAATTTTAGGACATTTTTGATAGTGAATCATTTAAAATGAACTGACAAGGAGAGTACGCACCCTCCGGGAATTGGATTTTCATGGGCATTGGAGAAATTAGCTATTTTTATTTCTCAATACTATAACCAACGTATACGATATACTAGAAAAGACTTTATGACAGTCAAATTTTCGTCGCCCCACCTGGGAATTCAGAATAATGCATCCCTAAACGTGGATATTGGCATATATAGCCGCGAGTAAATCAATCAAGGAAAAAGGAAATGGCAAAGGAAAATCAAATCCCCGATTTCCCATTCCGCCTCTCCTTCCCCGCCTTCTCGTCATCGTCATCCGTGGAAATCCGTTCGAGTGGCATTAATTAGCGTGGGGGTATCAGAGCCGGGTTAGCGCAAACAATTCCACCCCGGATCGGATGGTTCGACAATGCGCTCGCTCTCTGTGCCCGCTTGGCATTCCAATTTTCATTGATCTGTCATCGGGTAAAGCACTCGCGTGCGTAAGATTGCGCTAAATGGGCACACACAAGCGCAATTCGACTGTTCTACTTTTTCTCCTCCAATGGCGCGCCGTTAATTGCTCAGAGTGCGAGTCGAAGCTCGTTAATTAATGCGTGAAAGAGGCGAAATATTAGAAGGAGATTTTCCGGGTGCAACGAAATCGTTCATTTCAGACTGAAGAGCTTATGTTCGCGTTTGGAATCGACGGAATTTTGCGAATATTGCTCATGTCGTTTTTTCAAACGAATCTATTTCAGACTCTTTTAGTGGTCTTTTATGGTTGTACACCCTTTGAATGATGTAAGACCTCCGAGTTTATCATTACTCACTCCTAATATAACAGTATTATTGTACACTGTATGTAGATCAGCAAACACATTATATAGGCTTAGACACTGATGAAATAAAAGATAGTCTACAAAACAGCGTTGTAATCACATGTAATCGAATATTGGTATAATGGGTATATAATGAAGTTTGGAAACCTCATCAATCTTTATCTCTCCTGTAATTTCAACGAGTTTGTGCTATTACTTTGTAGATATTTAAGATATACAATCTCCTTATTTACATAAATAACTATTATATACTGCTAATGAGAATGGGTATGGTTTTATAACAATTAACTTAATTTAGTGATGCACGAATAATTTTTGTCATATGAATTATTTATTCAAAAATGTACCAGATTTTTGAGCGAGACTAAAAAATTTATTTGAAAAAATTCATTCATTAGCTTATATTTTGATACACTGTTCAACTAGAAAACGTTTCTAAGGGTTAGGAAAAATGATTCTATAATTATATTTAGCGTTAAAATTTATTTTTACCAAAATTATTAGACGAACATCAAGTATGAAAACCAAATATTATACCTATACCTCTATAGTTCAAAATTATTAATTTCAAACTTTTTTTGAAACAGTTGCCAACTTTATAATTTATTAATTGTTTACAATAAACTGAACCCGAGTACATGGAAATGGTGTGAAATTGTTAGAAATTTCATAGGAATTAAAAGCAATTAACGCCCTCTGGGAATAACTTACAAAGGCGCACCGCCGCGCCAGATGAACCATACAACCAGCCAGTACGCGCACATATACTCGTACAACACAGTACGACTCGCGAGCGCACAAGACGTTCCATGTACACTCGCGGCCCCACCCCATAAATTCCCCAGGTGTGTGCGTATACGCGAGTGCGCGCTCAAGTGTTAACTAATGAAATCTTGGGTTACACTTAGCGTCTACGCGGGCGCGCGCAGTTGTTCAGCCTGCCGGCACTAATGCTCCTCGACGACTTCTCACGCCCGTAAAACTATATGCTCTCGGCCTTCTCTTCTCTCCCCCTCGCGAAGTTTACGAATTTAATCAATGCGAGAGAGAGCGCGCGAGGGTGGGTGAAAAACGATTGCGCGTTATTAAACGGCTTTATAATGAGGCGGGGAGTAGGAGGTGGGAAGCTCGAGAGTCGCGAGAGTGAGAGAGAGAAGAGGACGACGCGCGCGGGTGAAATAGAGCGGATTACGGGGTTTTGATTAGGTTGCTAGGCGGCTTTTGATGGGACTTAATGTTCTTATCACGCCGTGTCGCGAAGTTATTGCTTGAGGTGGTCTATTCTTGTGAAGTAGTGTTACGACGTTGAGGGGGAAATTTCAAGCTATAATCGCGATAATGTTTTTGCCTTTTCGTGGAACTGAATTTATCGAGAAGTGTTCTCCTTTAAATCATTAAAAAATTTATAATTAAATAATCTTCAGACGGTTTTTATAAGAAAGATTTTCAGCAACTAGCAAAATCCAAACGCGCTGCGCGCGTACTATTTTGTTTTTGAGGTTATGAACATAATTCTTTAGTATGATTTCATTTTAATTAGTTTAAATGATGTCAATTAAATAATTTTTCAAAGCATGAAAGGATTAAATTTTTATTCTATTTTGATTTAAGTACTTAGTTACGTAAATAGTTAAAAATAAATAATACAATTGAAAAAATTCAAATGTAGCGGAAATAGCTAATTTTCGCGCCTATTCCTTACAGACCAATCAAAATCAATCTATAAAGACTTCACAACATCCGGCCATCACTTTTGTAAAAGAGAATTATAAATTATAAAAATTGTATTAGCAATAATATAATTGTCCAATACCTTATAACCTTCAATTAATTTATTTTCCCTTTTTTACAGCAGAACCTCGTACACTAATTAACGTTTTTCATTAGTCCCCTAAACCTCGCAACACCACGCGGGACGCGGAACACTTGTCACTCATCCCATTCAAACCGGGCTATGCCCGCAGATCCCACGCAAACTCGTCCTCTCTCATCACTCTCTCCCTCCGTTCGAGTTTCTCCCTTCGAATATCGACGTGCTAATTTCTCCCTTCTCGCTTTTCGCCTTCGCAGTTCGAGGTGCATTCCCGGGAGATACTTCGCTAATTTCCCTCTAAGTTTCCAGGAGGAGGAGGAGGGAAAGCCGCTCGTGGAACGAACGCGATGATACGGCTTTAAGCGTCTGTCGCGCGGGTACCCGGGAAATTTGGAAACTCGACGCGCGCTCGAAGGATTCGGGAATCTCGCGCTGGACACTTTGCGTGCATCCGCCGCGCCTTAAGCGTCTTTGAGAGAGTGCCACCTTGGGGACGGGAAAGTACCTTTGATGAGGAGTCGATTGAAATGCTTTAAATGCGATTACACGATGCATTTGAGATTGCATAATTATCAATTATCAATTTATTAACGAATACGCTACATATACATTGAAATTTGTTGTGCGAGAAAAAATTCAGTGCGCCTATATACTTATTTGATTAGAGAATAGAAAATTGCATTCAAATCATGTGCAAAAGAACAAAATCAGTCCTTACATCTTCTTCCTTGTTCATCCTATTCGACTTCTTTTCTCTTTTTCTTTCGCCTATCTGATATTTCAGTCTTTAATACACACCCCTTTATAAGTTCCCACTTCACGGATCCTTCTTTATCCTTTCCCTTTACCTTCCTCTTTCCTTCCCTATCTCCTCTCTTTCTATTCTTTCTTCCACTGCTCGCAACTCTTAACGAGTCGCTTTTTAGCGGTGGCGGCACTCTTGCGCGCGCGGGGAAACTTTGCATAAATATACTATAAACTATTGTTTCTCACCCCCGTGAGCGTGCACGAGTTTCTCGAGGACACACAATAAGGAGAGAAGGAGGGAGACAGAGAAAGAGAGGGAGAGAGAGAACTCGAGTCTCGGTTATTTATTGTTGTGGGTTAATGAATTTCTCCTTTCAGTCTCGATTTATTGGCTAATCTCTACGAGCGGGCTTTAGCAACTTTACTTTCGCGAATGGGGTCCCGCTTTGCCGCTCACGCTGCACTTATTAAACGCGCAGTCGTGATTATACGAGGGCGAATGCGAACGGGTAAATTATGCGCGATATGGATTATACGCGTACGTGAGCGCGTGCGTGCATTTCGAAGTTGCCGCTTCGGGTTCATTAATGAATTATAAGTAGCCTCTTGTCAGAGATCGCTGAGCCGCGATAAAGTTAGTTCGGAGCTGTTGCGGTTAATGTATTCGTGATTTTAGTGTATGGAAAATCATTAGGCCTGAGTTGAACGTTATTATCGTGTTGCAATGGGAATAGTGTTGGTATTTGATGCAATAGAGCATAATCTACAATGCATTAGTTTCTATTATTATTATTGATATTCACTTGGAAACTAAATGAATAACAAATCCTGTTTTAATACAAATTAGTGAACAAAATTACTCTCACTAATTCATATGAGAAACATCATTTTATTCTTTAATTTTAGCGAGTCTCAAAAGAAAAGAAATCTTAAAAAGCTGCTCTACAAAAAATAAAGATATTATTAAACTAATAAATATTGTATTAAAATATTTGTAAAACTTTCCGAAACGGAAGATAATAACGTTTTTACTTACTTTAATGTATAAATTTCATTTATACATTTATGTCTGCCTACATCAGATTAATACTACTTCAGATTTGATTGATTCATTAAAATAATACACCTAAAAGACAGTCACTTTTTCTCACAGCCTTTTCCCAACCATTTCATATTCATCGTCTGTCTCCAAGCTGATATTCTAATAAACTTTGCCGTTTAAAATAAATTCACCCCCGTAACGAAGACACCTTTTCCACGAAATATCGTAAAGCCGGAGAGAGGTCGTCTCTCCTCGCGATCTCCTTTTAAGGCGAAATTATCTAATAAACGCGGCGAGCGCAGCGGGAAGAGGCGAGGAGACGGCCGCGGCGGCGCACAATACGCCAAGCGAAAAGAAAAGCGAGGAAAATTTGATTGTTTCGAATTTCCCGAGGCTCTCTCGCTCGTTCTGCAAAGAGGCTTTATCGCGTCGGCAAATAAACTTTCGCCACCCCCTACCCCCTCTCGCGCTCCCATTGGGAAAAAAGGAGGATGTCTCTCGAGCCGTCGAGACGAGAGCCTCGGAAATCTTCAATCTTCCCCGCGTTGCTCTGTCGGGAAAACGCTAGAATGAGAGGGAGACAGAGAGAGAGGAAGAGAAAGAGGATGAGAGGGAGAAAGCAAACTGCCGAGCGGTTTTAATTCGTAGGAGTCCTTGTACCGTGATTTGTAGCTAACGGTTAATTCATTTTCCTCGTCGGCTTTCCGGAGTCAAGATCTCACTGCGAGCGAAGGAGGAAAGTGGAGGGAAGGAAATAGAATGAGGCACAGAGGGGCGACTGTGGAAGAGAGCTTTTTATATGCGTGAATGAGATATTACTGCCGATGGGTGGCAGCGTTCGTCTATTTTTCTAGATTTTCGGCTTGAATTATTTTCTAAAAACATTTGATAAGTTATAACAAATTTACTATAAGTAGATATTGAAATACACATTTTGCCCAATAAAAATTAGTAATTTTAACTGTATCAACCACCATTGTTTCAAAAACTTATTTAAAAAAGCTCGATAGCGTACGTAATACTCAATCTGCGCAAACTAATTAACTTTTATACGTGCATTAAAAAAGCTGTGGTCCCAACTCGCGTCGAAACACCGCTAACTAAATCATAAATACCGAGTGGCTCGCAGTCCGTATTTATTCCTGGCCATTGCCGCTTCCCACTCTGCGCGTGCGAACTACATGAATTTCCAAGTGCAGGAAGTCCACTTAAATAGGCAACTCCTAAATCAATGTACATTTACATTTAGTCCAGCGGCTGCACCAGCCACCGCCAAAGTTTTCCAAGTAAAAAGCCGGCGCCCGCCTAACTCACTCTCTCTCTCTCTCGCACTCATGCGTGAACTTCCTGACAAGTTTAAATCGCGCGAATCCGTCGCGCAATTATTGCGCGCACGTGTGTGCTGCGCGGCGAAACGAGAAAATCCAGGGGCGCGCGGTAGAAAAGTTGTTATCTGGCCGGCGATAAGGCTCGTGATTTGTTCCCTCCCTCTCTTTCTCTCTCGTGCGAATGGCAGCGCCCGTGGAGATTAGTGCGGCTACGGCTGCTGCTGCTGCCACCACCGCTGTTGCTCCTCGAGGTATCGTTTCGCTTTTCGCCGAAACTTTAATCTATTCCAGCCATCTCCTTCAGGAGTACTCAACGTCCAAAAGTCCGCGCGGCACGGCTGATGGTACGCCGCCTTTTCCCACCGCGCCTTCTCTAGTCTTCGCCTGCTTTCTTTTTCTTATAGCTTTGGGTTTGCCTATTTCTCGGTTTGGATACTTTTTCTTTTTCATATATTCATTTTTATTAATAGTTTCTTAGAGGTAAGGAATTTATATGTCAAAGTTTCACTGGTATTATGAATATTTATGAAATGATTAGTTCAAATAGAGGGGCTCTTTAATTGTGATGTTAAATCTTATGGAAGCCCTGAAAATTGATTCTACTGGAATGCTTGTTAATTTATGCATAATTGATCTTCTGTAAATTGATAATACGACATTCAAATGACTTTCGTTACAGTTGAAAACCATTTGACGTATATTATAGGCAAATGTTCGATTTTATAATCTTATTGATTTTATTGGCGCTGTAAATATCTACAAGAAAATTACGAAAATGAGAAACAATGTTTCCTACGAAAAACAATCAATAACGTTGGCGCTAATAATAATAATAATGATAGTTTTGCTATAGTTTTCAAATCTGCTACGACTTTGAAAAATCTACTTTTTTATACGACATTTCGCGATCTTGAAGCAAAATGTCATATTGCTACATCTGTAGTAAAAATTTAATGAATTAATTATATTTTTATATTATCTAAAATTCTTTCAGAAATGTAAATAATTGATGCTACGATTTCCTAAGAAAGTTTTTGGTGTGTCACCATACTTTCCAGTTAAATAAGTAATCGATTTTTAAAGTGCACTGCGTTTTTCAATAAAATAATGTACAGTAATGTAAATTACATAAGAAAATTGGTCAAACTCAATTTGTAGTTTATATTTTAGTATAATAGTCTTGGTATAGTATATGATAATTGCGTATTTTTCAGTTCGAAATTTTTTCAAAGCGAACGCAGACGCTTTAGTAATATTTTGAAGAATACAGGTGTACATGAAAATGCAATTGTTTTTGTTTTATCAAGTTAGCCGATTTTATTAATTATAAAGAATGTAAAATTATGAATCGAAATATATATTTATTCTTTTTGATAATAAGTACTTCCATTGTGAAAGCAAATTTAATAAGCGCAAAAGAAGATATAGTTATTAATAACATTGTTAATTATCTCAGTGAAAATATTAAAAACAGTCCTGCAATTCTGGTTAGTCGTTCAACTACAATTTTTTCACATATCGCTGAAAAAACTTTTACAAAAATAATGGCAAACTATCCATCACTTCACGTAAGTTTCGAAACTCCAAAATTAAATTCTAATGTAGTCTATTTAAAACAAGAGATTGAATCCCACTTTTTACGAGATACTGTGATAGTTATCTTTGCAAGTGATAACAATCCATACAATATTTTGAATGAAGTGAAGACATATCTCTCTTATCTAGTTTCTCTCACCTCTAAATTATATGCTCCAAAACCTAAATGCTTGATTATAATCAATAATAAGGAAGAAAATGTACAATTGCTTGAATTCTTACATTTGGCATGGACACGAAAATTTTTAGACATCACCGTTATTGAATTCCTTCAAAATAGTTTGGAAGAAAAAAACGGAGTTTTGAAAAATATCATGACAGTTAATGCAATAATACATTCATACAATCCATTCGTCAATATTTATGACAAAATAGAATTTTCAAAAGTAAAACAATTGTTCGATGATAAACTAACAAATATGAATGGGTATCCATTATATACAGGGTTCAAACGAGGATCATACAGGCTTTTAGTACAAGAAAATTATAAGGGAGACAACATATTGAACATGATAAGTGGTGTAGACAAATTGGTATCACAAATTTTATCTAAAATTATGAATTTTTCAATCGTTTTTAAGATACCTAATATAGAATTAAGGGATAATAATACAGAATGGTTAAGTGTCAGTCACAAAACCTTATATGATGCTGTGAAAAGCAAGAAAATTGATTTCATCATGAATGCATACATTTGTGTATATGCATCAGATCAACTTCATATGCAAAACACAATTTTCACAATTCCAGGATCTAAAATGCTAGTTGTTAAACAGTTTGCCATTAAACACGTTAAAATTTCTTTTAGCTTAATTACTTTAACATTTTTCATATTACTTTGTATTATTTTAATAGTTATATTAAAACGTATAGTGTCATTAAAAAGTAAATTTTGGACAGCTAATAATATTATTCATATATTAATCAGAGGATCTACTCGTTGGAGTCCTAATACGACTATACAAAAAATCACATTTATTGGTATAATCTGTATATCTTTCTTGTTGTCAGTCAATTTTTTAGATCACGTCGTAAATGTATTTTATGTTCAAGAGAAATATATTACCATTCGGTATATAAAGGATTTATTGGAACGTAAAATTACTCCTTCTATAAATACAAACTCAAAGTATTTCCTTCTCAAGTATTCCGAAGATGAAACCGAACAAATTTTATATAGAAAAATGCCTAACACTACTCGAGAATCAGATTGCATAGCCTCGTTATTTAATGGTAGTGATAATATAGAAGGCTGTGAAAATGAGCAAAATATAATAAAACTTCTGCTAAAACGATATGTTCAATTAACAGACAAACATGAAATGCGACAAGTTGAGGAACCGCTAGTAAACGGATGGTATACAATATATCTTCCTCAAAATTCACCATACACTTATAAATTTAATGATATTTTGCGTAAATGTTTCGAGTCTGGATTATGGTTGCAGCTGGAAAATCATAGTTTAAGAGAGTACGTTTTGCAACGAAAGGAGCTTTACGGTATTAATCCATTAAGTTTATTCAGTTCAACTACACCTCGCCAAAAATATGTAATTAATGCAACAATGTTTAACAGAATTTTATTACTTTGGCTTTTTGGAAATATTCTAGCATCTATCATATTCATTCTAGAAATAGTATGGGTTCGTTACAAATTTACGATCTAGTGCCAGATAAATGTCAAGATGATTATTTCAGGTATACTCATCAAAATAGTTATTTAATTTTAATCAGTTTTGCAAGTACCTTCGAAGAAATTTGTCACTAATATGATTTAATACATGAAAGTTAACACTTTTTCAATAGATTTTAGCTGTTATTATAATAGTATTAATGAGTGAAACATGAATAGATGAACATTTTGCTTCGGCATTTCTGATTTCTAAGCAGCATTCGTTAGTGACAAACCAGAAGCCAGCTATTAAGTTTCTAACACGCGTTTTCCTTGATAAAGCTCTTCTATTGTAATGTGTGTATGTAATCATCTAAATTTATTGAGGAAATTCGTACCTGGTTTAGAAAATGTATGTATTTTATCAAAATGTGTACGTGCTTGATTCACGTTTTTCAATAAAGTAGTTTTCAATGCATTGGCCTGGTGATTAAAATGGTATGATCAGAATATGTATTTAGATGAAGTACCTTGATATTTCTAAATATATGGTAGATGCACTTAAAATATAATGATTAAGGTAGAATATTACACAAGATATCTATTGGCGAACTTGACAGTAATTGGTAACACGTTTTTCTCGTCAATAAAAAAGTCATGAACCAGCAAAGAAAATAGAAAATGAAAGGGTAAGTAACTGTGGACAGGTAAGAAGTTAAGAATTCTCAGAGTATAACGTTCAATGAACACATGTATATATCTCAAGACTTTGCTTTTTCAAATCATTAGTGTAATTTTTGGAGAATCCAGTGAGTTTAATGAAAACGGGCTATACATATTAAATGTATGAAAATACTGAACAGTCATAAAAATTTATAAAATGCAATAGAAGAAAATATTGCCTATATTTTCAAATTCTACATTATAAATATAACTCATTACAGATATATTCTCCTGGATTTTTGGTTTTCACATTGGTCCACAGATACTAACGCTACGAAGAACGACAAACACACTTTCATCAGATTTGGTAATTTATCAAGAATTCGTTATTAATGCTTTCTAAAATGATTATGTATACTCCAAACCAAGATTACACTATCAGAACAATCCAATTTACTATTCTAGACTTTTCCAATCACAGTCAATTTGCTCACAACCTTCTCTCCCGCGAGCCTTTACCAATCTCGCGAGCGTCGGCACGCACGCGTAAATCCCAACGCTAGGCCGTTCATCCTTCGCGCATGATCCCGATCTGCACGAGTCCATTATCCTGCCCGCTTCCGTCCGTCCGCATCGAGCGAACGGTTAATTATTTCTGTCATTTCGGTCATTAGAGCGGTAAAATCGCCGGGCCGTTTAACGGCTGCGCGCACTTTCGCGGCAATAAATCAATCCCCTACGCGGGCGCGCGCGATTCGTTGTTGCTGTCGCGCGCTCGTTTTCTCCCGGGCCGATCGGACACGCGATGTAACAATTACCGCGCCGCTGCACTCTCTTCCCCTTCCCCTGGCTCCGCGTCATTCACAATATCTATCAGAGGGAGGATGGAATGACTGCGAAAGGGCGTCCCGGTAAAATGGGGCGAGTGCATGTGTGGGTGTATGGAGTCGCGCAAGACCGAGCATTCAATGGCTCTTTTCCGGTTACGTGCATTGGGGGCTGACAAAGAATCGCGATGCAGTCGTTGTGAGCAGTTTTGGGGGAGTAGTTGTTACGTGTCGTCTTTTGTTATTAGACGTACTGGTGATTGCGCGGCATTTGAATATAAAATCACTCAGTTTTAAAAATCAATACATTTTATTTGGTAAATAAGTAGTAAATTATTCAGAATCTATTATTAGTTAATATTTTAGTGAAGTAGTTCTTAAAAAAAAAATTGTAAATAGTATGTTATACAGCTGGCAATGTACTTTTTATACTTATTTTCATCCACTCTACTAATTATTGTAGTCCATTTGCTATAGAGAATATTTTTTTGCCTGTAATGAGAAAAAAGTCGCTAATAAATCAATTATACTTTAAATTCCTTTCTACTTAACCATACTATAGCTAAACATTCTATTGATTTACAACCTTACTTCATACCTATACTTATTGAGTTATTGATTAGTTAACCATTCAATTCATTAAGAAGCTTTTTTAAAACGTAATTCATCATATTTAAGCCTCAAGTTAAAACGCAACATACACATACATAGCACATCTACATTTTGTTGACTGAAGGTAAAATTATGCTATAATAAAACATATTAAAATTAAAAAACAAATGATGCGGCACTACTTTAGCCCCTAATTAATTAAAGTGCAGCGTGCATCCCATTAAACGGCAAATTAATTGGAATTTTCAGGCCTTTGTGGCGGGTCAAAGTCAACACGCTGAGGGAGAGAGGCAGAGAGAATGGATTGCATCTGAATAAAGCGCCGTGTGATCGGGCGTGTGCCAATCCGCAGTGTCGAGTACACAGGATACTCCCCAACACGGGCGGGAGAGAGATAAAGAGAGAGAGAGTGAGAGAGGGGGTGAGAGAGGAGGAGAGCGAGGAGAAGATCGAGGCAAGTGCCTTTTGTAACAAAGAACCGAGAGCGAGAGCAGCGTCGATAATCGAATATCGAGACACACGCAAAGCCGCGGAGCTGATTGCATCCGATGCATAATAACGATCGTCTCGTTATCGTATTAGAGGATCACTGTAGTGGCCGCGGTTGAATGAGGTTGTATTTTATAACAATACACAACTTTCTCTTGCAGTATTGGTTATTTTTAATAACACTGAAATGTATATTGATTATCTTTGTTACGTCACTCTTAAATATTCACGGTTTTAAATAGAATATGAAGTTAAAGTTAAAAATATTTAGATTTTTAAATGAGGTTGATCATTATTTTCAATCAAATATCAATGATTTACTTGACTATGTTAATTTTTTATCAGTTCCTTAGACTATGTAGAGTTTATTGTGATTTATAGTAATATTGTGCATTTTAACCCGTGTATTGATATTCTTAAATAAATATAAATTATGAACATATGAACTTGGTTATTAATTCCTACACCTTTTTTCTTCTATAAAGAAATTTAATTATCCATTACTCACTTGTTGTGATCTATAAACCAACCAATGTACGTCTAAGATAATTAACAAAAATTGCAAGTTACGGCAAAGAATAATGAGGAAACCTGCCATCCCGTTTAATATCATTAATTTTTTGAATAAACAGCTCCACAGCTCGGCGCGCACTCGCGCACTAAAGCCAACGAAGGAGAAGCCCTAAAACAATACCATACTTTCTGCTTAAAAAACAAACAACAGTTTAGAAAGGGTTAAGCGAAATGAAAGGACCTTCGCCCTCACGCTGCGCTTACCATCCTAAGTGCTCTCCTCCTCTCCCTTCGTCCTCATCCAGCCCCAAATTTTCGTCCCCGCGCTCGAAAGAACGCGTCATTACGGTTCTGTCGTCAAACAGGGTGGGAGGCAAAATCAACGACGACGACGACGCCGACGACGAAGTCGCGCGCGCTCGCGCGCAAATATTGGTTCTGTCTAGTGGGCCCCGGCGATTTGCATAATTAAATCTCGCAGTGCGCGCGAGCGCGATAGACGGAACCGTGAGAATGGCAATAATTAAAACTCCGCGCGCAGCTGCTGAGGCTTATTTACGACGATAAAGTTTTCGAGTGGTTCTTCGCCAACGTAATTAATTAAGATGATAAATGTACGGGCAAGGGGGTGTAAAAGGTAAGTATATATATATGGGTGGTGAACGCAAAGTCGATGCCTAATGAGCGCGCGAGTGTGCAGGTGCAGAATCGAAAAGTTTTGGGACGATGCAGCATGCAAGTCTGCGCGTCGATTTTAATAGAAAACTGTGGTACCGTTCGAAATAAAGTTTGTATGGAAAGTATTAAAAGTTATGTTATTTTAAGATGGATGGTAACTATGAAAATTATAGAAATCGTAGTGAATAAAGTCTTTAAAGGCTGTATAATGTTCTAAGAAATTACTTACGATAAACAGGAATTACCCATGGAACCTTAAATTTAGTATATTAACTGACGATGTTGGCTTACCTGTAACAAAGAAAGAAATAGTTTGTAAATAACAACATTTTTAATATGTTATAAAAATATCAGCTTGTTATTTATTTTAGATACAAAATGATGGAATAAATATAGATAAAATTTCTGGAAAGTAATCATATGAAGAAGCACTATTCTAGTAATCATGTTATTAGGAATACTGTACAAGTATAGATAACCTCTTAACTCTAATATCGTACATTTCAATAGCCCAAACTACCTAAAAATCTTTCTCATCCGTCTTGATCTTCATTAGAAAACTCATTGCAGCTCAGTGAAAGCGTCAGGGCACTTGCAAAAATGCAACCACTTTCCCTATCTTTCGAATTTTTTCTCACACAATTTATATCCTCCCTAAATGCTTGCCTCTCTCGAAAAACACTCTGAAATCAAAGGTGGAAATCTCTCGCGGCCCCTGTACGTGAAACTCCAGTTTTGCGTGCTTCTCGAGCCCATTACGGTAAATGCCGGTCATTAATGTTGCAGGCCGATCGGAGAGAGATGCGCGAGCGTGAACGCGCGACGCATTAAATATTTCTTCGGTCGAGCTTTTGATACATACTTGCAGCAAGAGCGCCGAGTAGAGTAGAGAGAGTCTATGTGGATATTGACGCGCTACGCGAGCGGTGCTTTATATACGCGTGTACGCTGCTCTTTGGCTTGTGCCAGAGTTAAAGTGTTTTGGACGAGAAAAAAGAACGTTTTTATCAGTGAGTTGTTGCTGGGCTATTTTGGGAGTTGTGAGGCTTCGTAAAAAGATGTTTGACAAAAAAACATGTTCTCTCTATTCTCTAAATTACACAGATTTGAAAATTATCGAGAATGTTATACCTGAAAGGAGTCAGCATTCGTGAAGGTTAATAATTAGACTCCGAATTGCACTGCGATACTCTGGTTAAATATTTGGTTCTCTATCACCCCGTCTGTTAGAACTCTGGTCGCGATGACGGTGTGATCATGTCGATTCACAGTTCCTAGTCAGAGGGGGTCGTCCGCTGATCTTCTAATGCAGACCCACCTCCAGGATAGAACCAACAGTCTTCTCTACGTCTTACGCCGACGAGCTCTTTCAAGATTAGACTGTTTACTGGCAACCTATGGGTCTATCACTACTCTCTGCCACTATCTGGCTTCCGGGTCCCTTCGATGGGTATATGGGGCTCGATGTATACCGTGAATACCTGGCGTTATATGTTTTGCCAATGTTATATCTAGCAATTTGCACGCTTTGGGTACGGGGGCATATCTGCGGAATATGGTTGTTGGTTTCCGGTAGACCGCACCCATCACGGCAGCTACCATCTCCGAGTTTTCCTCTGATGGTCCTAAATCTGGTTGTAAAAACACTTATCCCCACCTTGTGGTAGTTTATTTAGTCACTATCGGTGAGAAGTGCAGTACCATTCCTCACCCACTGGTGTTGGCTGGTGACTTTTCTTGCATTGTTCTTCATCTGCAATCAGAGTGTTTTTGTCGGTCAGCCACTTCCAACATTAGCGAATTTCTTTGGCCAAGTAGGGATCTGTTATGTTTCACTCGTCTTGCCCCAACATGAGACCCAGAAGGCAATTGCGCCGGTAGACGACGAACTAGCGGACCGTGGTGTCGTTTGGTAGTGCTAACCGTGGTCTGACTTAGGCTCTCACCATTTTGTCTAAAACTTTGAGTGATGCTTTGGTGAGACGTTGGTGGAAGAGGCTCGGCTGACTGGCTAGAGGTCGCGTACACCTTCGGCTGAGAACTTGATTCCCAGGTAAGTCAAAGAGTGCTCTCGGCTGAGGGCTCGTACTGGTTGACCTTGGATGGTAAATGTGGCTCAGATATTCGTTTTTTCTCTTCCTTCCTAATAGTGAGACTTTATGCGATTTAGTGTTATTAAGTGCTAATCCGCAGTCCTCAAGGAAGCTCGACGTATGGTCGATAAGGTGTTGTAGACCAGTTGATGAGTCGGCAAGCAGGAAGAGGTTGTCGGAAAAGGATGTAGAATGGATGATGGTGTTGAACAAGGCACCACGTTTTTGAGAAACGGCGAAGGAGTAGTCCATACTGATGCTGAAGATAGCTTGCAAGAGTGGATCACCTTGCTATACTTCTCCAGTAATTCTTGTGTAGTCTTACTCCTCAGATAGTAGTCTCAGCGATAGATAATTACCTCGGGAGGATTGACCGGAATGCTCGTTGTTGTTCATTCAGCTGGATCAGTTGGTCAATTATCCGTGCTAAGACTTGGTGAATAAGCCTGGTGAGTACAGAGAAGATAGAGATAGGTGGAAACTCTTCCGGCTAGTTGACTCCGGGTTTCTTCAGGGTGAAGATCGTCCTGTAGACTAGAAGAGACCCCGGTAGCCTCTCACACTACAGAACCAGGTTGCAGATTTAGGTAAGAACACCAGGGGAAACGGCTCTGAGTTGACAGAACGTTAAACCGTCCAGCTCAGAAGATACGGCCAAGTATGGTCGGGCTTCCTTGATGCTATCGGGGATGATTGGCCGCCAGTTGTCATCGACGGTCAATTGTTGTATGCCACAAGATTCGGCGTTGGTTGCCAACTGCGTGATGACAGGTTTCTAGTAGACTTCCATCGTGTCTCAGAGTAGCTGGAGGACCCTCGATACCGCCAAGAATGCTGATGATGCAGCGGGCTCCATTCTGTTTCCAGTGTCTCTGTACTGTGGCGTATTTCCTTCTTCTGGACTTTCTTTTCGAAGTTGGGGGCGCTGGTAACTAGCGTCTTGGAACACTGTTACTGGGTGATGTGGCACACAGTCACGGAATTACAGTGAGTACTCTTTGTCATTCCCGAGGCCTCCCCAATCGAGGAACATTCAGAAATAAAACTTCAGCAATGGGGTGGATTCGAACCTACGACAGTTGGGTCAAGTCTGGCAGTTCACTAATGAACCAGAGCTACAGAAGTTTATGACTAGTCTGGTTTACTTTCTTGATGATTTTTGTAGTACAAATTCTTGCAGAGACGTGATATAACGAAAGTACAGTATTTTTGTCTTGGGCATAACCATCTACAAGTTTAAACTCAGGTACTGAATCATTAGATGCACACAAATCATTCGTGAACCCAGAGCGAAATCCAATTTTCAAAGGATGTTGATTCTTCTTAACAATTTTCTTTATTGCTTTACTTTAAAATTAAATAATGACATCATAATGAAGAGTAAATTCCAACAACTGAATTGCATAACTAATAAAAAGAAACAGGTCTTCACCTTTTTTGTAACCGTCTAAATAAATGTAACCAAGTAGATTTTTATTGTATCAATTTATATGAAAAATATCTTACTCCAAGAACATTAAAACTCATCAAGAAATGGATAAATTGTTGGTCAAATAACAAAAGTGTATGAAACTTTGAAACAAAATTGTAAATAGTTGAAGATGTATATAATAAGATGTAAATTTAAAAGGTCATCTCAACTTTTTAAATTGAAACCAAATTACAACTTAAATCGAACAATCTCATGAATTACAAATTAAAATACTCTGATACGTTTCGTTCTCCAGTCCTCAAGACCCACGTCCCTTCATTCTCTTCACATCAAAAAGGACGCATTAAACGGCCAACAATCTCCCTAATCACGCCGCATAACCCCAACCCCGGCTCGTGTCCTCCCGTCTCTCCCTGCATCCGACTTTTTTGCCCAGGCATCCACGTCCTCGTCTCGGCTTCCCTCTCCGCTCCACGCGCTCCTGCACGCGACACCCACCGCTGCGCAACTCCGCGTGCACATCGCTGCCGCTGCTGCATGGCCGCATTATTCTCCTTCGTGACGCTATATACTCTCGCGCTTGGCAATTTATTGCCCGTGGCGGCGGCGGCAGCGTCGCGAGCCAACCGCCTAACCGTTAAGTACACACGAGGCGCTTGCGCAGAGTATAATTAGCGTCGCGGAAAATGCGACGCTTTGCGCGCGATCTGCGGATCTTAATTGCGCCGCACTGCACGCGCGCGGGCTCGCAGGCATGAGAGCGCGACTGTCTAATTCTCAGGAGGTCTCTTGCCACTTACTTCCCGCCGAGTGACTTCTTTGCGAGAGGAGAAGGATTTCGGGGGAGAAAGCCGTAGGCTGCTGCGCGCGACGGCTGTGCGGGCTTCGAGAGAATGGAGTCTCGTCGCACGTGAGAGCTAGTGTGGAACAGTCGGGTTTTGTAGTGGGAGATAATTCTTGTACAAGCGTTCTTCTTTCTTCAGATTAAAACGAAAATTAATTATTGATTTCTTAGGGAAGCAGAAAATATCGGTTTCGGATTATATAAATGTTATTTTGTAGGAATTTCCGAACAGAAGCAATTAAATATGAGCGTGACTTTTTATAATTCTGTATTTCTGACCCAATTTTTGTTTACATTTTCTTCTTCTAGTTTGTATTATGTTCTCGTGATAACGTAAAGCATTGAGTTAAAAGCAAGAAGTTTTGTTAAGAATATAATACGAACACTTTCGGAAAACAACAAATTTGGATTGTTATCAGAAAATATATTAATACATTTGATAACCAACCAGTTAGTTACGATGAATTTTATGACAGCCCAGAAGAAATAATTATAAGTTCCACATGCCCCTTAAAATCTCGTATCAGTGTGGGAATTTTCGTTTCACAAAAATTTCGCTGCGATCGAAAAAATCTGCATACACAATTAAACAAACTAATTCCATAAGTTGATAGCACAAATCTCTCACTACAATCTCGTATGAAAACCACAGCTGCCAGACTTGCCGAAAAGCAAATGCTTTATACGCCCAGCTCGACAAAGGTAAACCCCTTTCTCTCACCGATATCACGACGTCGTCGCGCTCGCTCAAGTCGGACCATTAATCACGCAGCTGACCCGGTAATCGAGTAAGACACGTTGGCATTAAGCGCTTGCACAAGCGTGCTCCCGATAGTAGGCGCGCAGGTGCGCTGCAGAAAGGGAAAGAAAGAAGGAAGGAGAGATAGAAAGAGGGGAAAGGGGGAGAGAGAGGGAAAAGAGAGAGAGCAGGAAGTCAGCGATGAAAAAATGCCGGGGCGAGGATGTAATTTAAAAGCTTTCCGAGCTGCTTGTTAGGCGCGAAAAATGGGAAAATCGCGGTGCTGCAAGGATGATGCATCGGACTGGGTATGTATTTTCAAGCTTGAATGCTGTGGGCTGGTAAGAATCAGGTAGGAGATGTTTTATATGGTCCATTATATTGGAAGGTATAATAAAAATCTAGCGTGTTAATTTTATTGTCTAAAATAACTTTTTGTTTATACCTTGAAAAAAAAGACATGCACGATGTAAGTTCTAAATTGAACAATTCTTTTGTCTTTCTTTACGTGATATTGTGGGAAAGTAGCGGATCCAAAACTATTCTTGATATAAGTGATTTACTCTTGTTATGTAGTTGGATGAGTTCGTATAAGTTACATAGCGTTGGGTATCAAGTATAAATCTTTTTATAGAATAAAATAATTTTTATGTAGAATAAGAGTAAGATAAAGAAATTGTTGATAAGTGCAGTATATAAATTCGCGATTGAACTATGTAAAAGCGGTAAATGGGCGAATTTCAAGAGGTGGATATGTGATGGACTGAACATGTAACTAAACGGTTTATGACATCTATAAAAGTCGAGCAGGAAATATTAAATCAGGCGCTACGACTGAATTTTGGAAATTTTCATTTGCATTACGTCGTATGGCAATTTATTCACTGAACTTGAATGAACGATCGCATTAAATTATGATACGTAGCTCTTCATAAATTTACGAATGTGAGCATATAAATTTACGAGGATGACCCTGTTTTTGATTCTTTGTTGTAATTCGAAAGTACATCTTTCAGATAACGCCAGATCGGAAATAATTAATTTCGAATGCATTATATAGTACTGCTGTCAAAAAGTGGCATGGAAATCCGCAATAAAATTATTCATTTTGTTTAATTAATACATCAATTTCATCAATTTCAAACTTTGACGAGAAATTTTATTATTTCAATTTGGCAAAGATCGTTGAAAAGGTAATATATAGAGCTATAAAAGTGCAGAATCAACACTTAAGGCCAAGTTTTACTTAAAATTTAAGAGAAAAAATGATCCATTTATCGTACTTTTCGTAATTTAATCACATTGCCAGGTACCTATATATCTCTCTCTCATTACCAAAATTGGGCAACATCATTATCAAAATTTCCAATCACTCAGAAGAAAATTTCAATGTCCTCCGCAAGCCCACCTTAATCGAGCGACTAATTCATTAATTACCGCGCCCTATAATCGTCAATGCTCGCGCCTCCGCGTTCGCAGCCGCGCCCGTGCGAATTATGGAAATTCCCTTCGCACATACGAAAGTTATCCTCCCACGCAACTGAGAGGTCTACCCCCTTCCTCCCCCCACCACCCTTACCTTCCTCTGCATTTGCATACATACGAATGCTCTAACGACATTTGACTTGCATGAGAGGACGCGCTCGCACGCGGGCGCGATTGCAAAACGACGATGCATCGCCGCGAGTGTGTGTAATATACATGTGTACACACTTCAGCCGTGGGGGCAGTTGTAAAACACAAGCGGCGCGAGTTCTCTTTAGTGCGCGAGCGAGTCGCGTAACGCTGTGGAATCGTGCTGGGTTTTATATAGGTACGCTGCAGCCGCAGCAGTTTCTTCGCGCGAGTTGTAATGCCGAAGCGGTATAGATTTTACAGCGCAGCCGAGAGTCAGAGAGAGAGCTGAGCTTTCGCCCGCTTTGAAGTTTGCTTTTTTATCGTAGCTTCGATTGTGTTTTTACGCAGTCGTGATGACGGTTGAGTTGCGACGAGAAGTCAAGAGAAATACGTGATGCTGCAATATGTTGTGGTACTTTCAAAAAGGGAGATACTCACTGTGGAACAGTAAAAGAAGTTTTTTTTTTTAGAAAAATTTTAGCGATGTACACGATCACTCGAAAGATACAAAATAAAACAGTGTAATTTTTGAAAAAAAGACAAATAAATTCAGCGATTGTACTTTTGCTCCAATTTTGATGCAGATCTATCAAGTGTAGTAGTTTCTTAACCCATCTAGAAATCTAGAAAACAAACTGCGAAATTTTTTATGTAGACGCCAGTTTGTGTATAAGATGTTATGTAAATTTAATTCTAATGAAAATCAACCAACAGTCAATGATGCTAGGGAGAATTTCAAAGCCCCTGATTATAATTCTAATATACCTCGTTATTGTATCAAGGGAATTAATGAATCTCTGACCTCATCCCTATTCAACTGTCCATACTAACTCTGTACTTAACGTTATATTATCTGCGCAACAGAATTTAAATTCTACCCTAATCCACATTAAACCTCTCGCATAGTCCAACCACACACATTCCCTCGCCAATATATCAACATGGCAAAAGTATACACATTCCATCGATTAAAAATGAAACTGATACGGATACCGACGAAAAACTTCAACCGCGAGCAAAGCGATCGTTAACCGCGCGAGGGAGAAAATGAAATTTTTCCTCCGGCAAACTCGTCTCCAGTGGTAAAAGAATGCCAAAGGTAGCAGCGACAGTGGCGGTGGACAGGTAATGTATCCAGTTAAAAGTTTCCCGCCCCCGGGGGGCCAACTTTCTCCGTCCACTGCGAGATTGCGCGCATTTGCTATTCATGGGGCCGCCGCTTTAATATTCCATTGTTCGGAAAGGAGCCGCCGGCCGCGCGGCAATGGCGACGGTAGCGGCGGGTCTCGAAGATATCGAAAAAAGCGAAAAGCTACTTAAGAGATTAAGTGCGCTGCTGCGCGGGTGAAGTGGCCTGAGAAGGGGGTGAGGTTCGTTTGTTGCGGAGGAAAGGGGAGGATGTGGTAATTATTGAGAGGTGAGTGTATCGGGAAGTTATTAGTTGTTTGAGAAGTTGTTTGTAATAGAGTTAAAATTTTCGTCAAGTTTAGCTGTTTATATATTTAAATACTGCAACCTTCATCAGACTTGTGAAATTTTAATAAAGTCAATAAAGTGTCATTCTTGAAAGCAACAATAGAATACTTTGTAGTTGATAAAATACTTCAATTGCACAATCAAGAGAAATATATTGACAATAATTGTTAAATTCCATCAAGAAATAAATTGTTATTTTAGTTACGCTTATCGTAAGTTATATTTAGAATTGTACAGAGTAGAATAAGATATACACAGAGAGATGTGAGAGAGACAAGAGCTAGATTATCTGACTGATACAATTACGAATGCACCTATCTTAATTGGGGAATCGCTGATGGCTAAAGCTATAGATTTCAACCCTGACCCTGACTGAATGCGATTGCCTGCCTCTATCAGTAATTGGAACTGTCCAAACATGCAATGCAACTGATATAAGGCATATGTATGTCACTAATGATGCCAGGTATATTTCATTATGAAGTGAAGCCTGTACATATCAATAGGACAGGAACATCTCAACGGAAATATTATATATTCGTCAATTTGGAAACAAAACATTTTAAAAATTAAATTAAATTTTAAAGCAAAGTAAAATATGAATTGATATGTTATACCATGCGTTTTATTTATTAGTTTGCACATTACTAAAGGATACAAAGGCTATCTATCATATAACTCATACTCGAGAAAAAGTATAAAAAATCAAGAAAGGATAATTAATAGAATTGTTATTACTATTTTATTTTAATATAAAATGTTGCTGCTGTAACATAACGCATAACCTTTGCTTTAAAAATTATGCTAATTCTCATGTTTGCCCCTAAAATATAGAAAAATCACTAAATTATTAGCTTCTACTTAAAAAAGATCACCACCAATCGATAATCAAACCTTACCCACTCCATTCAACAAAAACCCCAACCACCACCACCACCACCGCATAAGAACAGACCGCCAGCACATTCGATTCGCATAAGTATATAAGGACATAATCCGCGGTGCTCCGCTAAAAACAAAGCCGCTGCAGCCACGCAAACGCATAAAAGCGCGCTCGTTTCCATTTCGATGTGCGGGCCGAATTGAAAAACTTCCGGTAATGGTCGCGACGCGGCGATGAGATCCAGGAGAAGCCGTTACGGAAAACGCCGCGCGCGGAAAGTCGGCATTTGCATGCCAAGTAATCGACCGCAGGAATGCACGCTCGCGGAAATCCAATCGGTGCTCATAATCGAGGAGAAGCGCGCGGGAATGCGGGTTTCTTCGCTAATTCGTATAGGGAGCGTTATAGGCGAGCTTAATTAAGCGGGAAGAGGTTGGGAAGGGTTGGCCGAGGTCAGATTAGTTAATGTTTCAGGGTTTTGGGGCGATTAATTGGGGAAAAATGCCGAGGATAGGGGTTAAGGGTTTTGGAATTTGCTGAGAAATTTTGAGGGTATAATGATTCACGTTCGAGTGGTCTGGGCTTGTATTCATTAGATTATTGTTCTCCTTACTATGTAGTGGGCAAAATGACTGGACAACTCAGAACATCTAAGAGGATCTTGTACATCTCATATACATCTTTCTACGTATACCACTTAATGATCGATTACCTCTGGAGTCACTAGATTGTCCGGAAGCTACTCCCTTGCATATATAGTGATCAAAACTGATTGCAATGGGGTTGACCGCAAAAATGTTGATTTACGTAAGAAAAGTGGAGTCAGCATTAGGGAAACTTTTTCTATATCATAAACTCTTTCTACAAGTAACTCAAGTTTCGAAAGTTATTCCTCAGATCAAAGCGCCTTTATCCCTTTTTTATACCGTCTATGCTGCTAGCAGCGGCTACAATCAGCTGATTCCTGGATGATGTCCACGGAGTAAGGGCTCCATCGAGAGTACTCCGGTTTCACTTCGTAACAAATGGGGGCTTGTTATGATATTGTGATAATGAATGAACAAGTAAACATATTGTTATGTATATGCCTTAATGATTAAGGTGGTGTAATAGTCCTACTTTACCACTAATCCTGTTTTATCGGCGGAACATGTCAAAATAATTAATATAAATAAAAGGATAATTATTTGCGTCTTAAACAAATTACTTACCCTGCGTAATCCTCTAATACATCGTTCTACGAAGTTTCGAGACAAAAGAACGACGACACCTGCGTTTATTTTTGGAACGAAAACCAAATTTCGTTCCAAAAACAAACGAATTTACCTTCAAAGGTATCGTCGTTTTTTTTTTTTTTAAGACGCAAATCATTATCCTTTTATTTATATTAATTACTTGTACATGTTCCGCCGATAAAACAGTGTTAGTATAGTGCGACACCCCCTTAAATGAAAATTCCTGAGAAAGTATAAAGCATGGCAAGTGTGCATTTTTTTCTTATACTGAGGTAGAATTTCATTTATCGACAATTAATGTTGTTTTATGCAAAACTATAATAGAAATTATATCATCAGTTTTCTAACCGAGTAAATACCTCATGACCTCCCACCTATTTCCTAAAAAAAATCGCCTTTTCACTGCTATTGTCAGGACCAGCTTCATCCACGCGTGCAGGCATGCAGTTAATTAAAATTTCGTTTTCCCAAAAAAGCGGCCCGAGCGAACACCATTCAGCAGGGGCACATGTAGGCATCGCGCAAAAAACTCGCGAAAAAGAACGCGTGTACGGGGCGGCGCGTATAACGAGAATACATATCCACGTGACGCTTTTGATTTTTCCCTCCCACGCTCAGACATCGATTTTGCTGTTGACACGATTGTCGTACACTCTCCGGCCAATAAAGCCGCGGCAATCGTCAAAAACACGCGCGCGTGCTCGCGTACTTGACGTTTGACGTGCCGCAAAACACGAAAGAGAATCGTTCGTATAGGTGCCTGTATACATACGTATATGCATGTATGATGTAGGTATATGTATATACATGTACATATATATATTCAGGCACTCGAAGCGAGGTGATTATCGTAAAATCGTCGATTCCATTTCGCGAAATGAATGTTTAATGGCCGTGTGCAGGGGTATTTCGAGTGATACGCCCGCGCATAATTTCATTGTTTTGCGCGCGCGCGCTCGCGTGAGCCGATAATGCCGGTCGACAATAAACCATCGGCATGACAATGCAAGAGAGAGGGACAGAGTCGGTCGCCCCGACGCCGTCGACGATCAATTAAAGTATATACGCGTGGCGGCGGGACAAAGAGAGGGAGAGATGAAGCGCGATTGTGTGACGCGTCCGCCCACGCGCGAGCGAGCGGCTAATTGTCGTTCGGCGAATTATTTTGATGGCTGCAGCGTAGCGCCGGCGCGCGGTTTGGTTGCGGTAAAAAGTTTATCGGCGTCCAATGCGCGTATGTGTACATACTCGCGATAAGTTAATCGCTTTTGTTTGCCAACAGATGAAAAATGAGTTTTACGCGCCGGCTTTGATGGGTGTTTTCGTTTGAAGCGAGCGCAAAATTTATAATGCGATGTGTGTCTCTTTGAGTTGTATTGTTATTTTTTTTTCGCATTTCGAATGGTTGGTTATGATGCGTCCGTAAAAAATTGATGGCGTATTTCGATTTGTATTTCCCCTGTTTTTATTGTTCCTTTTTATGCGAGTGGTTGTCGTTTTTTGGAGTTTTTTATTTTACGATAAGTATACCTCATGTAATTTACAAATAGTTACCCAAATATCGTAAAAAATATGCGTATAAATGAACAATTGTTAATGGAAAAAAATAGTCTACAAAATGTGGAGTAAAATTTTTAGAATTAATAATAGAATTAGTAAAATTACTTTCAAACGAATCATGTGAGTACTACATCTTTTAGAGTATACAAATTCTTTTTACGCTATCTTACATATCTTGAACCGTGACAAATACTACGACGCATAAGCTCCCTATTTTCAAGTAAACTTTTAAATTTATGAACGACTCTACCTTTGCTTTACCACTCTCAAAATAAACCCGACACCCGACACGGATATCCCTAAAACGACTTCCCAACTAAAGTGAAAACATCAACAACTCTCCCTCGCCATCCAAAAATTTTCGATAGCCCCTAAAAATATTTCAGCCCTGAAAAACGTCGAGTTTTGTCTCCCTTCCTTCGAAGCTTTCTTCGGCTGAACCATAACATTCCTCTCGGTGTCTCGTCGGAGAACGAACCGAAACGACGACGACGCTGCTGGAGGCTTTTTAAAAGCACCCTAAATTTCACCGAGCGCGCGCGACACTTTTTTACGAGACCTTGCGAAGGCGATGGACTTGGTGCACCTGCGGCTCTGCACCGCCGTTACGTAACTCGCGCCCTCTTAACGGCCTCGGGACACTCAGCTACTCTCCTAGCCTTTCACGTTCTCAGCTGCTCGCTTGCAGTAGCTTCTGCGCTGACTTTATGCTCCACGCCGTTCATCGCGCGCGCTTGCGCTTTTCTTTCATTACTTTATATGCACGTTATTCTATAGCGTCTTACGTTTAACTGAGCTACTTTTGGTCAACGTTGGATATTTGTAGTACACTCTGATGTTTCTTTTTTCAAAGGAATATTTTACTATACAATAGTTTTGTTATTGCAAATTTTACTTAATTTAGATTGTATTTGTGACTATTTTGTAAATATTTATATTGATCGCTTTATAATTGAAGCAATTTTTTAATAAATAAAAGTTTTTACAAATATAAAGTGATTAGTTTTAGCAAATGAAAACAGCAATTCTTCACTACAATTACGGTTTAAGATTATTTGTTATTTGTTTGTTACATTTATTAATTAATAATATTTTTCACCGTTTTATTAATAAATAGCCATACAAATACTCTCATTGATGAAAAACTATTATTAAAATTCCGATACGTATAAATAAACATGAACGTACGTTCAATAAAGAAATTGATATCATCTGTTTTGATTGCTGTTTCCCAAAGCAAACATCAATATTTGTTTTAAGTATTTCTGATATTACATTCAATACACTGGAAATTAAATACCCATACTAAAAAGAAAAAACAACTTTGGTGTCTTTTCAATTATTTAATTGAGTGAAAAACAAAAATAAAAAATAAAACGTTTTCGCTAATTAAAAAAAAGGGGGAGTCAAAAACCTGCATTACCCGTGCGCTGACTTCGGCTCTGCAAAAGAAAACTCTAACTTTCAGGCGGGTTGGAGAAGGGGGCAAGAGAGAATTAGTAGCCCGGCTTACGGGCATTTACCCAGTGTTAGATTCCCCGGAAAAAGGCTCTCTCATAGCAAAGCTTATTTAAAGTATTCAAAGAAAGGAGAGAAAGAAGATAGAGGGGAGGGGGCGAAATACGAGAAAAAGAAAACTGGCTCGTACGGGATGAAATCGCTTTTCACCCCTTGAGCTCCTCTCTCGCCCTTCGACAATCCCGTGCGATTCGGGCCAGAGAGGGAGAGGGAAAGTGGAAGGGGGGAAAGGGGCTTTGAGAGGCTCAGGTTCGCGGATCGACGTATGTTCCATGTAGACGAGGAAGGAAACTTTTCGAGTTATACGGAGCGTTAAAGTAACGCTATCGCCCTATCACTAGCATTTTATGTGCATGCGTATGAATGTGAGTATATGTGTGTGCATGTATGTGTAAAGGCCAAATCGAATGTCGATCGGAGCCTATGTGCGCGTATTTATTTTTCCTTTGAGCGAGGAGGCCTGCCGGCGTCAACAGAGAGCGAGAAAGAGAGAGAGACACACAGTCAAGTTTTGGTAGGGGGATAATAGAATTTGAACCGAAATTCCTTTCATTGAAATGTAATTTGATATTCGTTTTTATTATTCCACAAAAAATATTATTTACAAAAATTTGATCGTCAAGTTTCTAATGTTTCTGACCAACATATAAATAAGAAAATTTTTAAAAAAGATCATATGATCGTATTTTTACGAAAAATTATCAGTTTGTTAACGAGAATTTAATCGCATTTTGTCATTACTATGTATGATAATTAGAGGTAAAAAAATTCTATTGGCAATAAATATTGTACATGTTCATCACTAAACGTTCGGTAAAATTACAAAGTATTCTAACTACAAACAAAAATGCGACTACAACACTTTTAGTCAAAATAAATAATAATGAACCCCAACCCTTTGGCCGTTGTCGACGATTTATTTGCTAGGCAAGTAGACGCATCCGCCAGTCTATAGAGATACCTGATCGAAAATCGGTGTATTCCGCCTGCGCGGAAGTACCAATAAAGTAGGGGAACCAGGCTTGTGGAGGGAGAGAGTGGGAGGGTGAAAGAGCGGGTGGATTAGGCAGGGGCGCGCGAGCGCGTACGCGTCTTATACCCCCGGCTTAACGGATGATTAATCTATCCGCACCCTTCTGCAAACAAGTGCATTCGCCCTATTTGCTCGGCGTCGGGGCTCCCGGCGAGAAGCAAAAGGAATGCAGAACGAGCTGGTAAAAAGATTTTATGGGGATAGCGGTGATTTTAGAATACGAGGGTTTTTGCTTACTTGGATTACATTGTAAAAAGGAGGATGTGGAAGTTTGTTGGTTACGACGCGGCTAATGGAGATAAAGATAGAATGAAGGTTGAAGCGAGTGTCAAAGATATTAAAGTTATTGTAGTCTACTTGTACAGTTTAGAGAACAGTTACGGTCTTGGATAATTAATAAAAAGTTTGTATTGTAAAAGCTAAGAGGATAGTATCAATCCGTTGGAGAATAATTACAGTTCAATGCAGAAACTATTATTGCTGCCATACATTATCTTAAAATAGTCCAATTTCCAATGGTTCAAAAATATTAAGTAATAGGCGCATTCGAAAGAAATAACAAAACAGAAAATATGCTTTCCAAGCAACCGACTTCGATATAACCTCATAAAGAGAAGAAAAATCCACCTGATAGGTTCATAACAACCACACTATCATGTCAATTCAACGGCTTGCAGAAATCGCGAAACTCTGGCGCTCCTTTCACTCTTCTGAACCTTCGAATCAGATCAAGGATCTCCCCTATAAATGATGGTCCAAGGTCGCGACCCCCCGCGGAGCTCACGCGCAAGGTCGACGACCCCGGCGTGCGTGCCCTCGACCCCGTGACTGCTTCGAGCGATCGAACCCCTCCTCCCTGCCCCCTTCTTCGTATGCAAAATGAAGACAGTACCAAAGGGAATACAAAAGGAGAGCAGACAGATCGTAATCGTCGCAGACGGAGGCTGGCTGGCTGGTTTCTCGGGTTATCGAGTGGAATGCACTGCGGGGGAGGTGGGGGCCAGCCGCCCAATGTCTTGGCCGCCCGCGCGAGGTCCTCCCGTCACCCAATCGCCAGCCGCGCCATATTTCGTGGGGCGGGGCGGGTGTGTGTGCCTTCCTCCCCCGCTTCGCTATTCTTCCACTATTTCACGCGTAAGTCTACGTAGAGCAAAGTCCAAGATGCAGTGAGAGGAGAGATGTGGGTTCTGCAGCTGACTGCGTGCGGGTGCGAAGGTCGGCTGTCGATGACCTTAGGCTGGGATGGCAAAACAGAGTGTGAGGTCAAGTGATGGGCTGTAGCGATGGTGTATGGTTCAAACCAAGAAATGAATGTTATGCCAGGTAGAATTTTTATGGTTCATGATAATAAAGTTTATCAATATTACATTATTGCTAAATGAGGTGGGATGAGATCTATTCGAAAAGATTTTAAATGACAAAGTAGGGTTGATTAAGACTAAACTATTTTTTATATTTTGTAATATCTTATTTATTATGATTGGTCACTTCAATCTTAAACTCATTTATAACAGAAGTGAAGAAGTTACGAAATACAGATTATAAAACCAGAATAGCATCTTATAATTTGCTTATTCCTTGCTACCTTGAAAATATTAGAACCACTTACAAAATAGGATAAAAGTATCAAGTTGGCAATCACCTTATTTAACTGTCAGCCACAAATTTAGTTCGTGACTTATGGTTTCATAATTTGGAATTGAATAAAAATTCCGATTTCAAACTTTAAGACAATGGTAGCGAAGTAAGTGATATTTACTTTCTTAAGATTTATTAGTTTATCCCAATTCTATTTTTTAGCACCTGTTATAACGAAAATGTCTGTGAACTAGGGTATGGCCGACAACCACAGTCACCACCCTGTATAACCTTAAGAGAAATCATTTATTTAAATCTATAATAAATAGAATAATCAAAATATTGATATCATAACGCTATACTAATTCCTACTTCTTTACGCTTACAATATACCAGTAAAACAAAACAATCTTGCAAACAATACTCAACAAATCATAAACGCATGCCCCACCCACATCTCACATCTCAAAGCGACACACATCCCTGGCATCTCACGCAGATTCTCCTTTAACGATCTCTGCCGCCACAACACTGCGCAGCATTCGATCGCGGCGTTTCTCTCACGTCGTGGCTTATCTTCGCCACAACGAGATGGTTAATATTTAACGATGGGCGTGGCGTGCCGAGGTTTTACGCGACTTTCCGCCGTCGCGAGCGCGCGCGCTCCTACGTATATAGCGTTTACGATAATCCTCCGTGAAATTAAAAACATTAGGGCCTCGTAAAGATAAAGATATTCCGCGCGACGACGACGGCGGTGCACGGTTATGCGTTTCCTTCGTCGCGAGGAATGTATATGTATCTTTGCACGCGCATAGACTCGCGGTTTTTGTGACGGAGATGTGTATATGTGCTGGCGCCTGCAGTCGTGCTCTGTTCTGCGGTTGCAACTCCGATGTTTCGGTTTTGGTGCCAGTGCGTGGTTTTGGATTGTAAATTCAATGTGATGGTTAGATTCATTATGCGATTACTTTTAATTATCAATCTTTAATAAATTGAAATGTTTATTGAATAAGAATTGAAAAAAATTTTAAACTAACTGAGATCATGGTTAAAGACTATGAGAATATGTAGATATTTCAAGCGAGATTGAATATAAGGTATATCTTTTAAGTCGTTGTTGTGAAGATAATGTCAAACTAATTAGAATACATGTTTCTTTGTTATCAACATCGAATACCAAAGATATTGCTTCATTATTGAATAAAATGAATCAGTTTGAAATAAAAATTCTTCTCATTCACGTACGGAGTATACCCATTTTGAAATAAAAAGTGAGTATTCTGCAAAACAATCCATCTCTAACCTGAAACTGAGCACTACAATAACACAGACTAAAATAACAGACAAACCAAGCTATAGAGCGTAACAATATCGCTGAAACAGCAGCAACTGATCAAAGAAAAATATTAGAAAATACTCATTTGTAGCTGATAGGCCTACTACGCACAATTTATCATACTCGTTCCGCATCGACTATGTATATGCACCTACTTCCCATTTCTCATTTACTCGTTCCAGTTTCCCGCTCTCAGGAAAAATTATTTTTTACTCCATTGTTTCATCTCTAACAGCCTCGCCCCTCCCCTCCTCTCTCTCCCTCTCTCTCTCTTTCTCTCCCAAACGAACTGGATTGTAAAAAAGGGGGGAAACGGGGCACAGGTATACTGGTTACGAGGGAACGAGAGGAAACCGTAACATTGGAGCGACGCGGGTGTAATATCCGCGTCACGTCACTACCGCCGGCTGTCTCAATTTACGTTTATCGCGCAGTCGTACCCACAAGTACGTCTCTCTCTCTCTCTCTCACTCTCGCTCTTGCTCTCTCTCAGCAACAATAACGGCCTAACGCGCCGTGAACAGTGCGCGTAATAAGGCTTGCAAGCGCACGCGCGCAATTTATCCTTCGCGCGAGCGCGAGCTTTTTATTTTATCTCTCCCCCCATGCCGGAGCTTTATTATTTGTTATTGCGAGCGTCTGCGCGCGTAGGAAATGACCGGCGATTCATATTTTGCTGCGGCGGCGGCGCCGTGGTGCGGAGGCGGGGAGGCTTTAAGTCTTGAAGGCCGTATAAGCGGGCGATAAAGTTTAATTTTTTCATCCACGGCTGACGTACGGAGATGATGAGGGTACAGAGATTGCAGCTCTGCCAATCGTTGGCAGGTCGCGGATATAGGATTTTACGAGATGCAAGCGTGAAATGATAATATGTGAGAGCAATTTCGGGTATTGTTTGGTCTTTGTATGCTATGCGATATACTATCAGTAGTTAATGATTATAGTAATAGTAGTAGAAGAATATTAATGAAAATAAGGTTATTATTGGATTGAAGATAAACAATATTGAAGAGTAGTACGTCAATTTTTTATATGAATTTTTTTATGGTTGCAATACTTTCTTAGGATGATCATTCTAGACATTTTCTAAATTATGAATACTAATTTAATACGAATTTAATGATAATATTTATGTATGATCAAAATCGGTTTCTTCCAAACAACCATTATTTGTTTATTTAAAATACGATACAACGAAAGTCCTTGTGATATGAAGAAAACATCAAATCCAAAATATACACTTCATAGAGCGTTCAAGTAGAAATAATTGCGCGTTCTATCGAGTGCTGCGAGCTATAGTTGAGTTCGTTAAACCCTTTAGCTCAAGCGATTATCTTCGGTTGAAAAATAATAACCTGCTAGTTTGCTTCTCGAGTGCAGTAATTTTCGTAAGCGTGGAGAAAGATGAAATAGAATTTATCGCAGTAACATGATGTTGAAGGTTTCTGGTGAATATTTTTTCTTGTATACACTTGACAGAATGGTTGCTCTCAATGTTGATGGTTCTGTTGTACCGCAGCTTTTGTTAGATGGATGGAATGATGAAAGTGGTGGTAAAAGGTTTGAAAAGAGGATGTATCAATTTTTCGAAATGGTTTGGGAACGTATCTATTGTGGATTCACAGTTGTTTTGAATATTGGAGAACATAATGGATTAGGATTTCAAAAAGAGTAGGATGAAGAAAAATGGTTATTGTTGGAAAAAATTTAGCTTTATTTGTGGAACTAATAAAAAAGAATTTTACAATGTAGGATTTGTCATAAAATTAACAACAACAACAAATGATTTATTTTTCAACAGACTATTATTCAGCAATATCTAATATGTTTTGAAATACGATTTCTTCAACTGATTGATTTAATGAAGAGAATCACGAATCATTTTAGAAATTATAAGGAGATGAAATGAGCTCAAATGTTACTCTACTGTAAAATAACTTGGTCATAAGATATTGACTACGGCCTTCAACTTCTGAAATTTTAAGTTTATTTTCGTTCAGAATATGTTTCGTATACAATTCTGGCCCTAATTATTGGTAAAATAGCCTCACGGGAAAAAAATCATTATCGACAAACCAGAATCTCCCTTTAACCCCTCACGCATGTAAATATACCCAAGCCACCTTTATTGCACTCACACACATGCCTCAACCTCAGCCTCTCGAACTAAATAATCCATAAACCCCCGGGGCGGGCTTTTTCGTCAGAAGAGCGGCAACCGCAACGACTCACCGGGCGGCCGATAAAAAAACGTAAAGCACGGTCAATCGAGCCCGCCCGATCGCTTTCTCCGCGTGCGAAGGGCTAGCGGCCTGGGATGATAAATTCTGCCCTGGCAATTTCCATCCTCGGGATGCGCGAAGGACACAACCTACGAGATTACGTTTATGGAGGAGGGGAGGGTGGAGAGACGCACACAGCTAACTTAACGTACGACGAGTTGGTCCGGTAGCCTTCGAGAGGCGTAGAGGCACTTCGAATTTAATCGCCCCCATAAAAAAGCTAATCGTTAAAAATACGGCGCTGCCGAGGCCTCGTCGAGCGCTGGAAGCGAGGCCAAAGCGAGGAAGAGGAGCCTGAAGTGTGTCGAGGAGAGAGGCTGAATTTCGTTAGCTTGGAAGGTGAGAGTCTGATTTGAATGAAAGGTTGCTGGATTCGATAGGGTTTGAGAAAGTAATGCTTTGATGGAAAGACATTAAACATTACATCGAATACTGTATTGTAATTTATAATAATAACCATCATAGTATTTATCGGTTGTGTTAATTTATTCAAATTCCTGGTTAATTTATTAAAACAAAATAGAATAGTATATGTGAATTATTTTTTTATACATATTTATCATCAAAATTATGTAAAAATAATATTTGTTTATAATATTTCTACTATTTTATACTACAGTAATTTCATCAATAAGCTTGATTTTCACGCACTAATAAATTCTTTGCAAATGTCAAATAACGCAAAAGCCATCAAACGCAACATTTAATTACATTATAAAATAAATAAAAGCGTACATGGCATGTCATCTGCAGGTGACTAAAAATATTTCCGCGCCTACGCGTATGTGCGCAAATGCTGAATTGCAATCGCGCAATATCCATTACGTTTGACTGTTATTACACTCGTTAAGCGGAAGCTATAGAAAATTTTTATTCGAATAAATGGCCGCCTCTTGTGCATAATCAAATCTTACTGATTGTTGATTGAATACTAATATTACAAAAGTTACAAAAACTCTAATTATTTTAACAAAGAAAAAAATTCTAATAAATTCTAATATTGTAGCTCTTACGATCACAAACGTTTTTAGAAACTTGTTTTTAAATTTGTTGTAATTGAGTGACATAAATGTTATTAAAATACAAGAATCACATTCATGTTGTAATTTTAACAACAACAGTTTTGTAAAAATTATCCACACTTTTTTTATTCCAAGCCCAGCACGTTAGCATTATATTCAACACTTATTCGTTTCCATTAATATCAAAAAGCTATCCAAAATCGTATACATTAAAGCCCGAGACTCTTGTAACATTTATACACAGATATAATTCAGCGAATCGGGGAAAATAATTTCCGCCATCGGTTGGCACGACATATTTTACAATTCGTTTTTATGCCCCTTCGAAAGCTCAATCGCGAAGATTGGAGGAGCGCGAGGCGACGCGCTCCATACGTATATGTATACGTATATACATATATATACATATATATACACGGGGCGCGCGGATTTGCGGCTCGCCAGCGAAGTCGATAGAACGTAAATAAAATCCGCTCGGCAATTCGTTATCCCTTAAATACATAACTCCGCTCTTCGGCGCGAGAGTGGGAGAGCAATTTTATTTATCGAAAGCGCGCGGCTACACGTACGCAGGAAGTCGAATCAAAATGCAATCTGGACTTTTTTCTTGAGAGTATTAACGAGTCGATTTTTCTTAATTGTAACAGAAGGGAAGGACCGGATAGTATTGCTGTAGCAGGGGATTATTTCGATTCTTTTTTTTTTTTGTCGGCTGAGGGGTAATGGGTTTGTATGAAGATTGTGTATTTCTGTGAGCTTATATGGAATGTAATATGCTTTCTGTACAAGAATAGGTGCTAGTACGCATAGAATAATGTTTTATTGTTCATTTTGAATTTTATATTTCTACTTTACGAATGAAATGAATATTCAAATTCGTATTGTGTTTCAACGAAACAAAAATTTTCACATGTACTTATTTTGAGTTTCGACGTTACGATTTAATAAAAATTTTCAAGAATCTCGAATATATAAATAATATGGAGCAAAAATCATTTTATTGCAAGCATTTTTTTTTATCGTTCGAATATTCAATAAAATTTGTTTGAATATTCGAACAAAAAGAAAATAAAATCCGGAATTCTATTTCATCAAAATAGAATTTAATTCTTAAAATTTTTTGCCTTTGCCATTGCTAAAATAGTTTATTATTACTATTTTATAATCAAAGAGTATAACAAAGAAAAAACTTTTGTTTTATTTATTTATTATACTCTCCTATATATCCCCATAACAATTAGAAATATCTTTTAAAATATAAAATTAATTAATTAAAGCGCTTCCGTCTGAAATTCTTGAAAATCATTATCATCAACAACATATTTATCAAAAAAAAAGAAAAAAAAACACACATCCAACCCTCCCCAGCTTTTTATCTCGCTCTATCCCGCAATCAAAAAACCGCACCGTTCAACGCCCTCGCGCCCATCGAAAAACGCACGGCCAGCTCTGGCATAGCCACTGCTGCCGCGGGAAATAGTAATTTACACGCTTTCAATTTATAATAAACGCACGCCGCGGCGCGCCACCTGAAAAAGGCGAGCGTGCATCCCCAATAATTCGCCCTCCTCCTCTCTCTCTTTCCATTTTCATCATCATTTTCCGAAATTCCGCGCGCTCGCGCAAAGGGGTCAAAGCACCGCGAGGGAGGGAATAATGTCCGTGGCGCTCTCGCTCCACCCCTAAAATATTGTTCGATTGCTTTTGTTTTCCAACAAAAGCGCTCCTGGCATATCGAATTTACATGAAAAGAGGAGCGAGAGAGAGAGAGTGTGTGCAGTTCGTTTTCTACTTAGCCTCTCTCGCTCTCTCGCTCGACCCGAATTCGAAACACGCTAAAAGCGTCGATGGGAAATTGGGCTTTCGACGCTGTGTGCTGCTGCGTGAGTGGATTACGCCGCTGGCGCTCGTTGTGTCACTGCCGTGGCGTCGCGCACGCGCTATATTTCATATTTTCGAATCGAAAGCCTCGCGCCCGTATATATATGAGCGTATACACGCGAAAAATGCTCTCCGCCGTTGGCCTGTGCTGTTTTATTAAATCTCGGACCGTTGACGATTTCGTCGTTCGCCAGCGAGAGTGAGAGAGCAAGCATCGATCACACGCCGCGCTTGAGGGATGGATGGCGTGTATAGTCGTCGGCGCGGAAGGTTTGTTTATGGAGTCATGCGAGAGCGGATGACTATAGGACTTTTTCGACGAGAGGGAGAAAGATTGACGGATAATATGTGGGATTAATTGAGATTTTTTGGCTTTTTGGGGATTAGGTCCATTTGTAACCGAAGAAATGCGATGTACACGCGATGCCCACAGTGGCTGCGGATTTTGATGGATCTGGCCGGTGAAAAGGGTCGCGCGTCGAGGTGATTTGGTTTACGTGTCGGAGCTTTTTTCTTGTGATTGTTTTCGGATGGATTTTTGTTGCGGTGTGTACAAGTCAGATTCATTTGACGATTTGCGTACTTAAATTGATGAACTTTTACTCTTGGCAGATAACAATTGTTTTTGTATACTATTATAAGATAGTTATGTCAGCGACACATGGTTTCATATAATTTATCTAGATATAAATTGCTAAAAACAATAATTTTTAATTTTAGACGGAAATTTTCCTAATTACTTGAAATAAATTTTAATTTTGAATAATGAAAATTTTTTGGGCCAATATTACGGTTTTGAAGACCAAAGAATAGTAAATTAGAATCTTGTATTAAAAGTAAAGTTGAAGCAGTTGAATAATTTTCTACACACAGTACAAACTATTTAGTTAGAGTTAATAAATTACAGCATAGTAAGAGAAATAAAACTGGTTGTTACGACAGCTAACTTGTACAGTATTACAACGAATAAAGACGTGGTAACTGTTTGTTAAGCAGTGTGTTAAATAATGCAGATATTTTCATTAAAATATTGTCGAGAACACTTATACTGTTTTGTAGCAATTATTCTGCACAAAGATATATAGGTTAGACGTAAACATAAATTATGTACCTTTTTACCTCAACAATAATACTCCGATTTCTAAATTCGCAAATGAGTTTTTTTTATATAATACTTTAAAAAAAACGAGAGAGCGGCATTAATTTTCATAACAAAAATTTCCTGCAAAGTACTACAGTAAAGTCAAGCTTAAATTCTAACACCTTCGCTCTGACCCCGCACTCGCATTTAAATATAATCTAGTTACTCCCGAATCCTCGTCCGCGACCGTTAATTACGGTATGCGCGCTAAATTTTCCAGGATTTCGTCCGCTCTCCCAAACTCTCTCTTTCTCCCTCTCGCAACTTCAAATTACTTTGTTTGAACAGGTACGATTTCGCGGATTCGCGGTAAACGCCGACTGCTCTCCCCCGATCCCTTGACTATATACCGTTGCGCGTTTTCGAGTGCGCTAGAGAGGGGACACGACGATATCGGCTGCAAAACTCGACTCACGACAAATTGTCAACTTATAATTGGCACTCCTTAATTATCACGAATTAAGCTCGAGATCGTCCCTCTCGCTCGGTCCTTTTCTTTCGTTAATAAACAAACCGTCGAGCGCGCCGTCTTCGTTCTCCCCCGTCCTTTTCGCCTTCGTCGTCGTTGTCATTGTCGCGAGCTCTCCTGGTGGAGAATTAAGAATACTTTTCGACTTTTTAATGTGAAAAATTAGGGAAGAGAGATGGAGAGAATCGAGGGACATTTATTGGCTCGCTCGAGTTAAAATCAACCAGACGAGGCTATGCTCGGGTCAATGCTCGTTTCTCTTGCTCTTTCTCTCGGTACTCTGGAAATTAATTTGAATTAGCTGGGAAGTCTGTTTGTATTAATGAAATTGCTGTTTCCAGTCGTTCAATTTGTCCTGTCATTTTATAATGAAACATCGAGTAGCGACGATTTTATATAAATATTTTTTGTTGTACGACTTGCTAACTTATTAAAGGTTAAAATATCACTTCATAAATATTGATATGCTGAGTAATTAATTATTGAGCTTGATATTTTGAAAATTTGTTTAGTTTAAACACTATGAAGTATAAACATTAATAATATTTATTTATTATTAATAATAATACGCAATTTTTCCTACAAAATTCCATTGATTAATATTATGTAATTCTTCTTGATAATGGAATCTTCAATACTTGTATTTATTGATAGTGAAATTTCAACAATAAAAGTTTCTATGATATTTTGATAAATGTAGAGTTGGAATTACGTTTCTATTTGCTGTAAAACGGGGGATTGTTCTGAAATCGATATCCCTGTAGCCATTTGTCAACTTGTTAAAGGACTTTGGTCAGACTATTAGCTTGACTAATTTGAGTTTTATGCGGAGATTAGTCTGTTGCGCATCGGTTACCTTTTACAAATATCCTCTCAAATACGCTCCTATGTTGTTCCTCTACAACACGTTTACATAACCGCAATTACTGACGAAACGCTTATAATGCAAAACGTTGTTTTGAAATCTATTATTAAAGATGTTATGTGTTATTTTCATTTCTTATAGCTATATTATATGATGAAAGATTAAAGCTTAACTTATAAAAATTTATGAAAGTAAAAAAATAAATTTTAAAAACGTATATAAAAAGGTGGTATGAAAAAATTTATGCATGAAGCTATTTTAAAATATAAAGATTGTTAAGCTTTAAGATCATTCTGACAAAATTAACCTATAAAATAAATATCGATTCTTTTCATCAAAAAAATCTTTTTCTTTTTCATTTTTCTGAATTTTAACAACACTTGCTATCTCTACCTCTTCCAAAGCCACAAAATACCCAAACATCGACTTCCACACCCCCACCGTGTGTATCGAACTGATTTCCGGGCATAACGATAACCGCAATGAAAAAAGGAAGCAGAAAAAGAAAGAGAAAGAAACGTCGGACCAGCGGAACGACCGATCGACCGCCGGCCAGTCCGTCGTGAATTAGCAAGCGGGAAGCGCGCCGTGGCCCCCGAGGGGATAAGTAGATTTTTGGATGCGGGCGGGAGGGAATCGCGTTTATGCGCGGCGTACATTCCGCTAGCGGGAGAGAGAGGGCCTAAACGACTCCTGCGGGTGGGCGGTTATGCCTTCCGCGCGCGAATATTGTTCTTGGGTAATCCCCAAGAGGGTGACCCTCTCCCCTCCCACCCCATACCGAACAAAGCCTATACAAACGGGCGTGGATATACGCAACCCTAGCCTCTCTCGCCGTCTCGGTAAGCGGTGCTCGGACACACGTACATACGTATATATATAGACGCGCGCACATGAGACACGAGTATGTGTACACGCACATACGTGTGTGTGTACGTGTGTAATATAATCTTACGTTCGTATCCTTGATAATATGTACACAGAGCGACGGCGTGCAAGCTCGGGCGCGCTGTGCAGCACAGTAGAGGGGCGCAAACACCGTAAGAGTTCGCGCACATACTCGCGTTTGTTTACGCTCGCGTCAGTGAAAAAAAGCAGCAGCAGTAGCAGCAGAGAGAAAGAGAGTGAGTGGCTTTCGCTGTTCTCATATACGCTGGCGCGCAAAGTAGAGATCGCCTCACTTGGCTCGCGTGCGGAGGAATAAAACGCGGAAAGCCGAAAAAAGAGGAAGCACACGCGACGGAGAAGGCAAAAAGCGATACAATGAGGAGTCGCCGCCGTGCGTGTATATGTGTGCGAGGGTGCGGTAAGAGCGAGAGAGAGAAGGAAAGAAGAAAGGAGAGAGGGAGAGAGTAGACCGACGGTGGCGGGAGCGGGTGGAGGATATACCGAGGGGCTTTATAGGGACGGGGGGCATGAATCAAGCTGAGCAAACATCGAACTGCGAGATACGGCCGAGGCCCTGTGCACCAGCAGCTAACTACCGTATGCATGTACATAGGCAAGAAGGGAGTTGGAGGGAGAGAAGGAGGAGGAGGAGAAGAAGGGGGAGGAAGAGACGACGACGACGGCGACGGCGGAGGGTGAAAATCGCTCGCACGTGTGATCGTCGAGTGCGTTTAATTGGAGGATGGAGAATCAAGTTTTTGAGCGTCACGTGGTTTTTATTCTTGTGGAATTGCTGTGGGACGTTGTTCAACCGGACACATCTTTGTATGTTAATTTGGCTGACCGAGCTGGGACCATTACTACTTAATTTTTGACTAAATATTAAAATTATCTAATTATTTGAAAATATTTTCGTATTTTCTCGTAGTTTTTAACCTTTGATAATAATGATCATCTCAAAATGCTATAACATTAATTGAGTCAAGCTCTATATCTATGTCCCACTATAAACTCGCACAATCCTACATCACGTAACCATGATTCCAACCTCCTCTCTCTTCTTTTCTACTCCCTACCAACCCCACAAAAAAACAAGAAACGTAGAAAAATGATGAGCGCTGTTTGCATTCGGTAATAAACCTAATGGAAATGCGCGCGTTTCAGGGTCAGCCCCCTCGCGAGAGAGAGAAGAAAGCAGGGAGTGACGGCACGGTCGCGACAAGATAAGACTCGCGTGCGCGCTTCCTCCTCCCCGGGGATATCAGAGAAGAGCGGCGGAATAGAGCCAGTCTGGAATATCTTAAACGTGGTCGAGACGAAGGGGGAGGTTCTTTTTTTTAGCGGAAACGTTATTGTGGGGTAAAGTGGTATATAGCGGCTGTCGGGTGGTTCAGCAGTATAGGTGGGTGGTGGTGCATCGGGACGGAGTGTGGAGCTAGCGTTGTCAATCTTTTGGATATTAGTGGTGTAAGGACTTCAAAATGATAGGAGTGACTGATCATAAGAAATTTTTAGTGTACTAAAGATGTAAATATTTAGTACTAAAGGCTATAGTCCAATAGGAATAGAATGTGCAATTTTATCTTGAAACTTTACGTATGGAATTATGCTAATAAGAATCTTTTTAAAATTTGACTAAAGGGAAATATTTTTGGCCTGAATATTTTGTTTTTACGAAGAATGTTGATTCAATTTCTATTTTACCTAATATTTTAATCTTTTTTAGTTTACGTAAGACAAATGACATACTAATAGTCTGAATAAGAAAAGGGTAGTGGAGCTAAGTGAAATGGTACTACTCGACTATTCGGCAAATTGATTTGGGACCACGTAAATCGTCGAGGGATTATCTTCGAGATCTAGATTTCCGGAGGAGAAACCCATGTAGCTTTTTCCATTTAATGTAGAGTAAAGGTTGAATAATACTCAACAAACGCATGCGAACAGTAAAGAATAAAATATTTATAAAAGTCAAAGTTATTTTCTTAAAAAATGTTAAAGACTTATTGATCTTTGTTCATATAGCAATATATCATTTGATTGTTAAAATAAGCTTATATCAATACCCTATTCAATTTTTCTTTACTTATAGAGATCGAAGAAACTCCCGGCTTTAGAGAACTAAGCCTCGCTCGTAAGCTCTTATTATTCTAGGGTGATAACTAGGATAGAAGGTTATAAAGCAATCACAAACAATAAATAACAATAATATATAAAAATCTCAAAAAAGGGTGTATCGATATAAAAATGGATTCATTCTTAGAACGTCTTGATAATTCATGTGTAAGTGATACGCATAATAGCTCACAAATCAAGAATCAAAACCACTGATATTAGTTCCTTTTTTATGATTATCATTGCCTGGTTCACACAATTTTGCTTAGTACGCGTCAACGGACGTCACATCACAAATAATCACGTAATCGCGTATTACAAATTTCCAACTCCCTCGGCATTACAGGGATAACGGATGATCTTACTCCGGCTAAACTTCGGTGCGCAAAATATTTTCCAACTTTGACGCGCACGCACACATACTCGCACGTCGTTCCATTATTAAATTACCAGCTCGCGAAACAGTGAACCCAACACCCGTCAAAGCACTCGCGGCGCATCACACGACGAGGCGCGTCACGTTTCTCTCTCACTCTGCGGCGAAAAAGCGGCAGAGCAAGACGTATCGCTCACACAAAGTCAGCCGCCGCTGCTGCGCCACGGCGAAGAAACATCGACAATGAACGAAGAGAAACTCGCGAAAAAAGCCGGATGCCGAACTACCGAAAAAGAAGAAGGAAACGCAGTGGCGGCGGCGGCGGGCGCTTTACGCTTTACGCTCGCTGGCTTTCTTGCGCTGCTTTATGCGACTCGTTACTCGTCCCTCCCCGCGCGCTCTACGGCGGTCGCCTTTCACTGCCGCGCCTATGTGTTTGCCTCTCCTTCTCTCTCTCTCTCTCTTTGAATAAAGTCCTCCTCGCCAGTTCCGCTTTCCCGTATTCTTACGCGCCCTTCCTCTCGCTCCGCTATTACCGTCGAGCTTTAACACTCGGGGACGATAAAAGCTCCCGTGTATACGCGCGCGAGTACGTGTATGTGTGTGCACGAGTGTAGAAGCGAGAGCAGCAGCAGCAGCACACGTACACAAATCTCCCGAGACATTTACAATGCACATCCGGCCTCGGCAAGATGGCCGGACCTCGGGGGCCGGGACGGCACTTCTGCGGGCGACGTCGGCAACGCCGGCCCATTGTGCTTTCTCTCTCTCTGTGCTTTAGCTTTCTCTCGCGCGCTCTTATTTTTCAATTTATATCGCTTTATTTTTTTGTTGCCGCTTCCTCTGTTTTGCTTTCCTTTTTTGGGGGGTGGAGTGAGGGGGTGAGGGGCAAAGTTCAGAGGTGCCGCAGAGGGTTTTGAATGCAAGTGGCGTGCGGTCTTTCGGGATGTGTGCTTCATTTTCGTGGAATTTATGGTCGTGTGAGTAATGGGTTTGAATGTGTGACGTGAATGTTAAACATGTGTTTTTATTATTTTATAATATCAAGGAAAATGGGTTTAAATATAATTTTGACAGGGAGTATAAGGATATCAATCTGAATTCATACTTTTCAAACATTGTATCGTTTGTTAATTAGTATAGGATTACTTAACAGTAGAAATTATTTAATATATAGTAACATCTATTACAGAATTTTAAATGATGTAGAATAAGTTTACTTTGGATATTTTTCATTATTTTATCATCATTTAGAAAAAATTTTATTAAAAAACCTTGCCTAGTTAGTAACGATAGCTTAGATTTTAAAGTATTGGACTGATAATTAGATGATCTCTGGCTTTGTCAAATGGATATGGGAATTTCATCGTTTATGTAAGAGTGTCTTAGAACATGTAAATTGGTCTAATAATAAATTAGTCCTGTGTAGATTCTTAAAGATAAACTTTTAATAACCTAACAATAAAAATATAATAATTCGTCCCTTGATTAATTATTTCAAGCCAACGACAAATAGTGTCACCTATTAAATTCTCGATAATTACTATCAATTCAACGAACGGCATTTCGGCGTTACATAAATACAGCGTCGAAATTTTAATTCCCTTTGTAAATTTCGTCGCCTACACGCGTCCCATTAACTTCCTACAACCAGTGCGGTATTTTGCACGGCCAGCTCTGCGTCTTGCTTAAATTCTTTATCGTGCACAATGCAAACTGGGGCAATGGAGAAAAAAATACGGTCTTGGGGGAAAAACGTATTTGGTAACACGAAACTCATCGCGAGGAACGCGAATGGGAATTCCAGCGGCTCGAGTTTATGTCGTAAGCGCGAGAACGAGAAAGAGAAACGGGAACGCAAAGTGTAAGGGTTTTATTTTTATTTTGGAACAATATTTCTTCGAAAGGTTACTTAATTATAGAAAATATTGACATTCAAATAAATTTCTTTTGTATACTTTTTATCTTGACATTTTACGAATCTATTCTGATATGACCATAAATTACGAATGACTTCACAAATTATGCTTATCAGAAGTAGAGCTGCACGATATAACAAGATTAATCCTGATATTGTATTGTCCTGCCTGAATTTTCAAGACAATAATCAATATTCAGATACAGTTTTCGATACAATATCAAGATTGTGGTATCAAGAATGTAAAGAATCTTGTCTTGTCTTAAAAATAACATCATTTTCTAATCGTAATAATTTATCGAAATAATCATAACAATTTAAATAAAAACAATTTATTAATTCTCATACAAAGGAGTAATTGTTGATCAACATCCATTAACGCTCCCATATCCCCTCGAGCCAGCTTACTTAGCTACGTGGAACCACAGGGTAGTGAGACCTAGCGGCGGCGGGTGAACTAGACTGGCCGGTGGCACATATATGGCGGGAAAAATCAAATTTCCAATTTGGTTTTTAATTATACTTGTGCCGAAATTTTCTTGTTTTTATATTTATTTAAAAAACTCATAACCGAAATAGTCGTGGGACGCGAGGTCCACGCAAAAAAGGGAGTTGCGTACAGACATGCAACCATAAGCGAGTCAATTATTTCAAAATTTCTTAAACCCAAACAGCCGAGAGTGATAAGGAATGTATGATCAACAATTTCAATACAAGACAACAATGCTTTTCATATTGACTGAAAAGTCCAAGACAAGAGAATATTTTTCAAGAATCTACAAGAGCGAGACAACAATTACCGAAATATTGTATTGTCTTGCTCTCGTGCAGACCTAATGAGAAGAGTTTAATAAATTATTGTCATCTATTATACATCATTTTATTTTGGACACAAAATCTATTCTTTCAATATCTACAATTTAAACAAAATAATATAACAGAATATAATTAATATGTTTAAGTAAGGGAGGTTTATATTGAATAAAAAAAAAACTTTAGCGCATTAGCTTCACAACCAACCATCGTAACACTTTTTATTGTCACACATCATAAAAAATGTGTGTACACTCTATCATCAACTATTAATTCGAATAACTTCAACTATACAAACGACTTATTCTTATCCCCACGCAACTCTCCTAACCTCCCAAACTCGAAAACTTTCCCAACCTCATTCCTCAACCCAAACACAATTACAAAATTAAACATTTACCCGGCGCCGCTCGCGCGTGCAAAATCTATCCGACCTCGCTTGCGTCACGTGCCTCTCTCTCTCTCTTTCTTATGCACCGCAAGCCGAGTGACTACATCCCGCGGCGCGGAAAAGAAGACGCGCGCGGAGGCGTAAGCCAGCTCGCGAGCGCATAAAAAGTATGGAAATGCCTCGCGCTTGCGCGGGCGCGCGAGAACACAATGAAATAAGGCGCGTCGTGAGTGCTTCCTTATCCGACGGGTGATCCCCCGGCAGAGCGGCTTATCTCCGCGAGGCGCATCGACTGCGCTCGTGTGTGTACCACGCCAGACGCGCGCGTTTATCCAGACTTACGAGTATTCGAGGAGAGAGAGTGAGGAATCGAGAGAGAGGTGGTTGTGGGTGCGCGAGTGACGATGAACTGGGTGTAAAGGGGGAGAGCCGAGGTTATGAGATTATTTGTGCAGTGAGGGTTAAAGAATAGGTAAAGGGATTATTAATTCGATTGTCTAGTTGTTTTGAAGTGGGAAATGTTTTATAATTCTTTCTGCGGTTATACTAACATATGGGTTAACGCTTTCAACAATTAATAATTTTAAATATATATCAAAGTTTAAATTAAAATGATATCTGTCTACTTCCTGTTTATTTGTGTATGATTATTCTGACACTTCTATCCATCGATTAATTTAGGTATCCGTAGGCAATTATTTTCCCTAGTTATTTCGAAAAATCACGTTAAAAATCTTTGTCCCTAGAGCCCAATGGATAACATCCTAAAACAGAGTTTCATTTTTGACTCAAACAGTGTCATCCTGAAAATTGAACCATATCCGTGATGAGGAAAGGAGAAGCTCTCCTTGCAAGTCTGTGCATGCCGGGTGGAAACATTATTAAATTTAGAATCATAAATGTTTCGGAGAAAAGAACAAAAAACAATTTTTACTGTTTCACACTTTTCGCAACTGTTACAGTGATTGTATGATAAACCTATGCCTGTATCTCTTAACAAAAAGAAAATACCTATAAATTACAAACGTTTTGGCTGACATAAAGAGAACAGAACTGTACTATACAAGTGTACATAAACCTTTTATCTATTTGATCATACGATTACCAAACATTCGCTTTTTATATTAACGACATGAAACCACATGCTCTTACCCTTCCATAAAATGCCAATAAATTAAACATCCCTCGAAAGAAAGCATCAACAATCACGTCTTCTTTCGGCGAGCAACCCAATCCTCAAGAAAAACTCTCATCGACAAGATTCATCGATCCGCGCAAACCGTCGAACCCCTTCACCAGTAATCGCCATGCAAGCCTCCCCTTTCCTCCGCGCTCACCCCTTATCCCCCCGAAATTGTTGGCTCGTAAATAAGCCCGGGCGAGTAAAACGTCACTGCATGGGTTTGCAGAAGGAATCGTATCCATTAAGGACGACAGCGGAATGGAGCTGCCTCTCCTCTCCGCGGGAGCGAGGAGCGATAGAGAGCGAGAGAGAGAAGGGTTTGACTCGCGCGCGCGTGCGGGGGAGGCGATATGTCTTGTCGGGAGCCTTGGCATGCGTCTCTAAATCCTTAGCACGATCTCCTGCAATCCTCGCGAGCGTCAGTTCTTCGCGAGGAGAGGAGAGGATACGACGAGGATGAGGTGGAAGGCAGGATGCGAATATCTTACTGACGAGATTTTGGAATCAGGTACGAGGGATGGGCTGGAAGTTTGTTTTTGCTCAGGTTCTGGAAGGAATTCGGATTTGAGGTTCGAAACGATTCATTATCTTGGTTGTTGATAAAAATATCAACAATAAATATGGCAATTCGATAAAAATCGAGTAGTAATTAAGTTTAGGTTTATTTAAAGCTTCTTTACTGATTTTAATGACTATGTTATATCAAGAAGATAATTTAATTCCATATTAGATAAGTGATTGTTTTTATAAAAATTTACAGTACTTATCGATGGACACTCTTAAAGACACTCTTAAATGATTAACTAAATGATCCTATCTCTTATTAAATAAATAGAAACTAGTAGTGCTGCACGATATACCAAGATTAATCTTGATATTGTATTGTCTTGCCTCAATATTCAAGACAATAATCGATACAATATTTATATACAGTTTT
>UXGD01000774.1:0-46746 GCA_900474315.1 Torymus auratus
TCGTCCAATGAGATTACAGGATTTTGAAATTTACCATGCACGTTCCACGCGAATCAATGTCCATCGGGTGTACAACATGTGTCATGAAGATTTTTCAGTTGTCACAAGTACTGTAATTGCAGTTAAAATTATTTTTATAATTATATGCGGATGATGAATTTAGAATTATTAATACTTCGTGACAATATAAAAACAATATTAAAAATTATTGTAAAAAGCCAATATTGCCGTATAAAAAAAAAAGAAATTGAATTTATCTTTAGTTAAATTATATTTATAATTTATATAACCATAAGATGGATCTTGGATGAGTTCGTTGGGTATAAAAACATTGATCAATCATTTTTAAGTTGTTTGAGGTTAAATTTTTGCTGTGTTTTTTGTATGTATAATTCTTGGAAAAGAAGTCACAAACCAACTTGAAATCAATAGTGACTGTAGTATATGATCAAGCGAATAAATGAAAAATCAAAAAGGCACTACAACCGTTTCATTGAAATCTGTGATAGGCTAGGGGAGACCAGAGTTATTTCTCCTTAGTATATGGGGGAACCCCTTCTTTGTCACAGTAGCTTCCGCCGCTAAACCCGTGACCTGCATAGCCGACACTCATATCATCTCCCCCTACCGGTGCCAGTATTCAACTAGTCCTCACTACGCATAGCACCTATGTCCCTGATACTTTCTTAGCGGAGAAAAGCGATTTCATCGCCTCCGGCAAAGCGAAAAAGCCTGCGGTGCGCACATCTACGCCATAAACATCGCAAATCAACAAGTAGGCAGAGGCCGCACGCGCGCACTTCGCGGCTACGTCATACACCCAGCTCGTAGGTACATACATACACCACCAACACAACTTCCGATGTATACGTTACCGGGGGGGTGGCCTCGAGAACGCGAACGAAGAGAAGGAGAGGGAGCGGGAGATGGATAGAGGGAATAATCGAGCTTCCCAAAGCGTCGACGCGCGCGCTCGCCTCGTATATTGATGCGCGCTCCCGACGCGGGGGAGGGTAGAGTCCGCGCAGGCGCCGCGGGGACTATCTCTCTCGCTCTTTCGCCCTTTTTCTCCTTAAATTTCGCGCTCTCTCTCTCTCTCCTTCTCGTCCGCAGAATCCCCTCTCTCTCTGTCTCTCTCTTTCAGCCACCCTCGTATCAAGCAGGAGCGGGAGAGAAACCGGTCGATATTTTAGCTGTAGCGGAGGCCACGGACGGCTCTGCTGTGCCGCCGTCGCCGCCACCGTCGTCACCGTCACCGTCGTCGTCGTCGTGGTTGTCGGTGCGCCGTGGTCTACTACCTACTGTGCGCCGTGCCGTGCCGTGCTGCGCCGCCGCCGCTTCTGCTACTACTGCTACTCGCAGCCAGTGCGAGGGAGAGCCCCGTGCGTCGGTCGCCGTGATCAGTGTCGTCGTCTCCATTCGGGCTCGAGATAGGCACACGCAGTCGCCCCTCACACGTATATATATATATACACATATATAGACAGGAGATCAAAAAGAAAAGATCATTGAGTATATAAAGTACATACGAATATACAAGAGCGAGTGCTATCGCGCTTCGACGAGGGTAAATAGTGAGACACGGAGAGAGTTCGTGAAAATTGATACGCGGGGTAGGCACAGTGTGCAGTACACGCAGCGTCGGCGAGTAGAGGAGAGCCGAGCAGTAGCAGTAGCGCCTAACTCGGGGTCGCCCGGTGGTGGAGAGTAAGCCCGTGTCACAGAGTCGGCGAGGAACCGTTGACGAGGCAACCCTTTCAAGGTACGAGTGCCAGTGAGAGTGATGAGCATAAATGTTACACGGAAGCCAGAATGAATAGTGTCCAGCTACTATAATGTACTTTTTCTCGCTCTCCCACTGTGTCGCTGTTATCACTGTCCTTCGTGTGTTGTTACATGTCGTTCCTTGCGCTTCGAGAGGTTCGTTTTGAGCCGAGGGCTATAGCAAGCTCCCGCATGTATCTGCGTGTGTTCGCGTTCATACAACACGATCGCATCTATCTCTCTCTCCCTCTCTTTCGCCGTACTTCGCGCTTATTGATTAATCCGTTTCGGACTTTCCTGGCTTTCGACATCGCGGAGAGAGAGAGAGAAAGAGCGAAAGAGAGAGGAATAGTAAGAGAGAGAGAGAGAGAGAAAGGAAAAGAGAGAGAAGAGAGGGAGAGAGAGAGAGAAAGTGTCGCCCGTCGTAACCCATTTACGTACGTGAAAGCGGGAGAGGCAGACGCACACTCGCGCCGCTCGACGAATTCTCTCTCTCTCTCTCTCTCTCTCTCTCGCCGAGCGAGCGATCGATTCCCGTCCTACGGTGCGGTGTGTGTATATGTGCGGTGGTCCCTTTTTTTTCTCTTCCCTTGCGCACAGAGTGCGCGAGAAGCGTAGGCGAGAGAAAATCCATTCTTGCGCTGCTCGCGCGAATAACCACTTGCAGCCGCTAATTAATACGCGCCCCGAGGACTGACGAAAAAGTCGGCGCATGTATTCATGCATGCGCGAGTAATGACAAAGGGTTGCGAGAGGCGCGCGGATCTAGAGTAGTCGCGGTGTGTCTGTGGCAACCGCGAGAAAGTTTGGCGCGGATGCGCGCCTGGTCAAGGTTGAATGGGAAACTGAAATAGTCGCCGACGTAGTTAGTAGCTGCGAAGGTTCTGAGTGGTCGGGGGGCGGAAAATTTGAATATGAAGTGGAATTGAGTTTAGTATGAGGTGTAAATGAGTTTTTTTTCTGTTATTTTTGGGAGATGAGGTGATATATGTTTACATTTCCGTCATTCTGTTGTGACGTGTTTGAAGGATTTTTAATGGGTGACTTGTACTACTTAAACAGAGATTTTCAAAGTGCAAAGAAATAACTTTGTTGTTGATGCTGTAATACGTGTAGCATAGTTCGCATAAGATAAAGTGTATTAAATGAACACGAGTACTGGCTTATGGAATTGTACGTGAATCATTTGGTATGGCATGAAATAAGTTCAGATATTGAACTACTTTCATTAGTCAAAAAGTGGTATCACCAAAGGGACAAAACATCACAGAATTATTCACACACGTTCCGCTAATGCTTCACTTTTTTTATAAACACTATAATGTTGTTCAAAATATGAGTACGTAGCAGTTATAGAACGGAAATACACAACGCAAAAGAGCTCAATAATTACAAACTAACAAACGCGGGTAATTAACTTTGCCAAAGTTTAATTCGTTCTTGGCGCGTTCCAATTTTAGATGAGGAAAGTTTCTATACTTTTTCACTTCTAATGAAAGCCATTCATCATTCAAGCAGACGTATATCCCATCAAAAATGTTGTCATACAGTATCCGATGAGACACGTTGCACTAAATCCATTTACATTACACTATATAAAACACTTACAAAAAACTTTCTTCTCGACAAAATCCGCAAACCAGAGAAAATCAGGACAACCCACGGTTCCCGTTACGTCAACAAAATAAGAAATGGAAAAAGGGTTCGGCCGATTTATTTTTAACGAACGACGACGACGACAACAACAACCAGCCACGAGGCACTGGGTTACGTGTGCGCGGCGTGCATCGCGGGAATACGTAATGCGGCACTCATGCAAAATTCAATTTTTACGTCTACGTACGCAGCGAATCTCGCTGAATAGGCATTACCAGAGCGGGGCGGTCCTTTGCGAATAAACAGCCTGGAAGCGCGCACCCGAGAGTTTGGTCCATTTTTGCCGCGACGACGGATGTTGATCGCGCGTGTGGAGTCTGTATCGATGGAGCAATTAGAGGCGCGCGCTGTTTTTATGATATAACGACCTCGTTTGATTTATGTAATAATAGATATATCTGACGTGATTCACACTTTTATCGCGGGGGCTCGGCTTTTGTCGCTTTTAATGTGGTTTGATAAGGGCAGGAAGTCGTCAAGTTTAATGTGAAAGTGATGTTTGGGAATAGCTGCGGTTTATATTTATTACGGTAATATTTATAAACATTAACGATTGTCAGGGGAATTGTTTATTCTTTGACAGGAAATACCAATGGTACACTAATGTAGAAGTAAAGGGCTTTCTCGTTTGGAATCTCCTTGAAAAAGTTCATTAATTAAATCATGACTCAGCGACATTTAGATGAGTCGTCAAGGATCCATTCAACAAAAATAACACTCTTGTACTTATAAAAATAGCATCTTTTTGTATTAGGATCGATAATAGTTATCGTTTTAGTTCATGACATAATAAACATAAACTTTTTTGAACTCTGATTTTACAAGCAGCTAATAGTGCTAGCATACTTCTATAATTCTATTCTCTATACGTCAAAAGTTTTGTAGAACTTTTATTTTATCGGAGAAATTCCGACTAAACTTTTTTTAAAATGTCATATCGAAAATTCTGTACAAGTTTCGCACAATGAGAAATCATATAAAAACTGGCCGAATCCGCGCTGAATCTACAATGCTTTTTAAATATGCATTTGAAAGTGAATTTTCCACCGAGCAGAACTTCGATACACATTGAAACTAGCTGTGGAATGATTTATTATGTTAAAGTGAATAGAACTACCGTAACAGAAGGTAGAGAAATTTAATAAATATTCATGTCCTTGTTCACTTGCTCCAGAAAGGACTTTTTAGTTATTTATTGATTTTCGCAATTTTTAAACACGTTTGGAATATTTTACTTTCGTTCGAATAACGGATTTTATTTTGAGAGCACAATTAGATCGAAAGTGGTTCAATCACAATAAATTGAATTTTATCTTGAGTTTAATAAATTTTTTTTGTATTACAAAATAGTACAGTTCTATAATTGTACCAATCATTGAAAAATTTAATACTATTTTCATAAAACTACTATCAAGCAATCATTATCTTCTACCTAAACCACTAAAAACCGTCTTTCCAACAGCGCACAGTACTTAACGTTCGCAATAGATAGCCAACAGTTCGCGAGTCTGAAATTTTAAAACTCCGACCACTCGTCGCTCCAAACTAGCTCAATTCCGTGCCCCCTCGAAACGCGAGCCACTCGCCGCTAGGCGATCCGTAAAACATTTAAGACGAATCGTGAGGAAGTAAAACAGCTACAGAAGAAAAAGTCGACTCTGTGGCGGCTGTGGCGTATCGCGTATCAGACTGGACCCTTCTCGCCCCCTCGGTGAAAATTCTTTGACGCACGCGGGCTAGCGCGTCGATATATAGCCGCGTTATTGATCTTTTTCTCTCTCTCTCTCTCACTCGTGTGCACAACGACGACAATTCTCGTGTCTCGGATTTTCTTCGCGGCGCACCGGCAGCAGCAGCAGTAGCCTTCGTGCAATTAGACCGCGCGCGCGTTTTAGGAGTTAATTAGAAACGTCGAGGGTGGGCTAGCTGCTGGAAATTGATGGCGTTCGGAAGAAGAGGGAGTATAGAGCGTGAGCCGTTTCACAGAGAGAATGCACGATGCGAATTTTGTAAATGACCGGCCTCATTTGCCTCCTCGAGGACGCGCTCGGCTGAATTTTTAAAAGCCCGGAGAGAGAGAGAGTCTTGACGCGCGTGAGGATTTTCACAGGCAAATGAGGTGGGCGGGGAGAAAGGGCTGCCTGGGATGAGCAAAGTCTCACGTTCGCGATATTTATTGTGGGAATTTGAGAGGAAATCCTGTTGTTTGTGAAAATGGAATATGCTTTTAAGGAGAAAGCAGATTTTCTCGAAATTGAACATAGTTAATTTGTTATTCTCGATGTATGTTATCTTTATATTTAACTCAAGTTTATATTTAACTTTTTTGATGTTGGAAAAGTTGATTTTCTTAGTTTCTTGACTACTTTTACCCTATTAGACGCGTACAATACTGTTCAGCTATTAAACGATAAAATAATTATTTCTGCTTATTTGATTGAATCTTGATATTGATGAAGTTATTTTAGAAAATCTCTTTTACGGATTGATGTTAATTTCTTACAGAATAATCTATCGCCTCATGAAGAATCCTAATTAATTTATAGAGCCATTGCGAATGATGGCAAAAGGATTGCGAAAAAATTAGATTCTATATTATAGAAACTAAACTAATTAATAAATCGTAGATTACTTTTTATTATATCGACATCCCCTATACGAAGACTAGCACGTTTTGATACTTTCCAACGAAGCCTAGGACATTTCGGAAAACTGCAACGAAAACTAGCATTATTCATGAGTTTGCATCCAATACTGATTCGCAAGATTGCAATGAAAACCAACACGATTGGCGACTTTGTGGCCAAAACTAACACTAACGTACTAGTTTTTGCTGCAAGCACTGGAACGTGGTAGTCTTTGTATTTATATTAATTATGTCAAAGAGTCATATTCAGTATTTTTCCAAGTAAGAAACGCAATTTTATAAATTTCTAATACTATCTTTTATCACCTAAAAACGTTCTTTGTAATTACACAAGTTTACGAGGGTAAGATTTAAGATAATTTAATAGTAGCATAATTAAATATAATCAAGCAACAAGATAAGGGGACTTAGCGCGTCTATTCCAAGGTAATTTTAAGCGCAACTAGGAGATTTTCTTCAAATATAAAAAATCCGTGATAATCAAAATAGTTGTGTATTAATAAAAATATCTGGATCATCTATAAAAATAGTTTGCTTGGGAAAGTATTATATCCAATTTCATTTAAGTACCAAGTAGTTGAAGACCCGTAGATTTACTTCATTTTCTTAATGCACGTGGGTCACGCACAGTGAAGTTTACTGTAACAACCGTTACAATAATCTAAAAATAGAATTTTCAAATCAATTTTGCAAATGAATACGTAAAAGTATTTTGCGTTAGTCAAAATTTACAACAATAATTCTGATATGATAAACTTGAATTTGCACAGCATTATTGTTATTGTTTTTGTCATATTAATATGCATTAAATTATAATAGTGTTAAAATAATTATTGCATCTCTATCTCTATACACATTAGAATAGTATGTAATATTTTAGACCATTATATTTTATGTAATTAATACGTAGAATGTGTAAATCATATATCTACATTTTCTCTGTAATACAGTAAACAGCAGTACAGTATTTCAAAGGAATGTTATTTTAACGTTGAATTTTTGTTTTAAGAGAAACTTTTTAAAACACGAAGAAAATGTATTTACACAAATTATACTTCATACTAATGTGAATTTTAAATTTTATCCTGCATATTTTTAATTAAAAAATTAAATCTCTTAATAATAAACATAAGCATATTTCTTAAAATAATGTCAATCAAAACAAGACAGAAAAACTAATTTGTTAATTAACTTCGCTATACCTTCTATTTCACGTTACCTCCAGTAAGCTCAAAGGTCGTAGATATTTGATTGCTTGCGATTGCGTAGGTAAACCCTTTGCCAGTGAGCAGAAGTTTTTAAAGAAAATCAATTCGAATCGACGCGCTATGAACTATATATATCATTACGCTTCAAGCGTATATATATTACAGCCACATGTATACATGCACACGTGAGTGGCTCGACCAATAAATAGGTCACCTGTGTGAATTTTCGAGCGTACGTTCTCAGATTATATTCGACGGCCGCGCTTTGCACCAGTTTGGTACAATATATACATATATATACATATACATCATTCGTGATTCACAAAAATCATAGTTTTCTCTCTCCCTCTATAACCAAGTTGTTTCCGCGCGGCTTGCGGCTTCTTTTGTGTCGGTGGTGGAAACCATTTTGTATATATATGTACGAAATACTCGTTGGCAATATTTGCGTTCTTATGTAAACGTTATATGGGATACGGTAATTAAATTCGAGAGCAAGGATTTGGTGTGTGAGTGGATTTCAATACGTGATAAATGAAGCTTAAAATTGGGTGTGTTTGAGGGAGTGTGGTGTTAATATTTATTTATTGGTATTTCATGATTTTGATGTTTATATTTAATGCGCATTACTCACTAAACTTATTTGATATCGTTTACGAAATTACACCTATAATGAATTATAGGTGTGAATGGAAATCTTTTTCAGAAAAGAAAATTTACTCTAGAAAAAGAATGTAAAATAGCTGCGACTAAATATCTGGATAACTTGTGAATTGCACCTGTAGATCGATGTCTTAGTACCTTGTAATTCAATAGCAAATTCTGGGGCATCCGTCTACTGTATATACCTAAGGGATCTGTAATTGTAGCAATTATTACTATAAATATAATCACTTAAAATGTTTTTCTATTTATATTTTTCATTTTTTAGTATTACTGGAAAACTCGTGTGGAAGCTTTAGATTTTCAAAGAAATACTTACTTTACTCTTCATGCGTATATTATAATAAAACTACTTCGTGAAAAATACAAGTTCGCAAAAACAAATGTTACTTCTGATGGAAAATGCGTTGTAGATTAATTTTAGCGCTATAAAACCCCATTTATCATACCTTGTACTTGAGAAATGCGATATTTCGTGGTTCGAACGGAACGTGATTTACTGGGGGCACCTATACCAGAAAGTGGTCCAATGTATCAGACTTTGAATGAAAATCTTCTTATGTATGTAAAATGGCATCAATATCGCGACCGCTAAAGTAAACATAAAAAATTACACGATGTAGTTTAATTATACTTACAAGTTTGTGACAAAAAATTATAGTTTTCGTGTGCTTTTTATACATTAAAGTAGAATAAAATGAATATTATAAATATTTAAAATCGCGTAAATTACGTAAATTGTTATTTGTTTTGTCATAGATTCAATAATGATGTAATTTATTCACGCGAATATCATATATTAAATCAATTATACGATTGGATGAACCTTATGAATAATATAATTTTCTTCCATTTTTAATCTCTCTCATAAACAAAAGCTTGGTGTGAGTTATATCGATAATACGTATTATTTTCCGCTTAATTTTTCAACAGTTTGCTCATAATTCTGTTCCCAAACAGAACGGACCTTATACGCACTACCTCATTCAAAGCAGCGCGAAATAAAATCGGAGCAGAATGTATAATACGTTCATTAATTGGAACCATTCCGCGGCATCGCATGACCCAAATTATTATCGCGACGAAGGAATGGAACTAAGTGCCGCCGCGTGACGTTTCAGCGCAAGATTGGAGCGCGCGCAAAATCAAGATCCAATCGCGCGCGAGTTTTCTCGTTCCTACGCGACGCGCTGCACATCCGACGTGAGGGTCATGGACTTCCTTCTCTCTCTCTCTTTCACTCTCTCCATTCATGTCCACGCGCGAACGAAGAGTAACACAATTGAAAGTCTTCGAGGCTTCGTGACAAAACTTCGTACGCGCTACATCTTGCCGCTTCTTTAAGTTTTATCGAATAAAAGCAGCCGTAAACAAAAACTACTCGTGTGTAAATTCTGCTGGTTTGCATTTTTCGATGGTTCTAGGTCAGTAAAAATAATAGGTCAAAGTTTAGTGAGTTTATTTAGAAGCTGTATGCGTATATAGTTATAGCGTGAGAAAAGGAAACGGTTGAGTAATTGATACTGTGGCATGCGTATAACAATCAGGATTTCTTATCCTGATTTCTTATCCTAGCGAGGAACACGGCACGGAAAGTGCGTCGTTCATGAACGTGGCAGATAAATTGAAATTGATTATATAACTTTGCGCAAAGTTAATGAATGTTTAATGACATACCCCATGCTCAGTTTCAGTTAAATTTTAATTAACCCTATACGTAGGTGAAGCGTATTGCCAATTTAGTTTCAAATTTCGGGTAATTATACCCAAATATAATATAATACCGCGTTAAATGAAAGAGCAAAGGACTTATAATGGGGACTTATAATAATATAATACCAAAGAACGAGGTGAATCCGAATCATCACATCGTTTATCAACGCTGATAACCGGAAATCACAGAAATTGGCACAATTCCAATCTTAAACCTGTCGGTACGTCCTCTCTGTCCCACATTCTCTCGAAAAGTCAAAAAACGTATTTGCCAAAGCCCAAAAAGTGCGCAGTACGCTCTCTCTCACAGGTTCAGTCTTGCCGCAACGGTCAACGGATTTTTCGCGCGACGCATTTCTCGATAAAATTTCAGCTCTCGCTTTTTTCCTCTCTTCTCGGCTCGGTTTTATTCTACCTATATAATGCAGCAGCAGCAGCACGAGCATATCGATGCCTGCACGTGCGCTCTATTCATTCTCGTTCATTCGAAAATCCGATTCGCCCGCTCGAATTACGTCCTGCGCGTGCAATTGTGTGTATGTTATGCCCGCATCGAAATGGTAACAAAAATTCGTGGACGCGCTCAACTGTTTAGAAGTACGCGTAGTAAAAACAGATTCGGGCACGTGCGAGCGTACAAATAATACGATTCGATCGAAGCCCATGTATACGCACAAACGATAGAGAACGAGGAAGAGGGAGAGAGCAACATTCGGCCATTATCAGTCCGCGGCTATACGCGTACGCGTGCTCGCACACTTACCGTCACTATATACACACACGTATTCGAACACATCTATGCGCGCACTGATGCACACATATACGTAGTAGCGGAGCGCGTCCTTGTCTATCTGCCGCGCCGGCGCGCGCGATAAATCCACTTCCGGGCGACCTGCTTCGCACTCCACCTCTGCTGCTGCTACGCTCCGGAAATCCAGATTGCGGCCTTCGGCTGTCTCTTTTCTTTCTCTCCCTTCCCCTTTTCCTTTCTCGCCCACCTTCGCTGGAAAACTTTTCCTCCTTCGCAAGTCGTCCCGCGTGCAATTAAAGCGCGCCCGCGACGACGTCCGTATGTAGTTCGCTCTCACTGTATGAAGTGTGAGACTCCTTGCCGCGTGATCTTTTTACTTTCCACGCGGTCGTTGGAATTTACAAGTTCGCGTTCGCATTATATTCCTCAATTTATTTATGAGAAAAGTAAAGGCGATATTGCGCGTTCCGAGGCGAAGTTTTACCTGAAGAATTGTGGGATGTAAAAAGTTATATGTGCGTATGTATACGTGAGTTGCGCGAGTAATGATAAGGGAGGGAAGAGCTGGAGTGCTGTTTGTGTTGGAGCCAAAGTGCATTATGAAGTAATATATTTTGCTCGGTTATTGCATCGGAAAAAGGTAACCGTTGTTTACGTTGGAAATATCTTGTAATAACTGGTATCACTGGATATACTGACTTAATAATATATATGTGTATAGAATACTTTATTCATTATGAAATGTAATTGAACGTTGCAGAGTGCGTAAATAATACATTTCTCACGTTCTATGAATAATTTATACATAGATTCTGATTCATTTACTTCAAGTGTCGCACGCTAAATAAAATACATTTATTTTATCGCCGAACTATTTTGACTTGATTGCCCTAAAGTTTGAATATGCGTGAACTATATTGTTTGACTTTAATTACGCGTAAGAATTCGTTAGTACCTTCAAACTCATCACCCTCGCAAATCATTTTCTTTTGAGTTGATTCATGAGTATAACCACGTCTGGTTATTATGTATTTTTGCCTCTAATGAGTTCGGTTGGATATCCAAATTCCGGTACTTTGCTTACAAACTCGGTGGAAGCACGCGATTCACGAATTTCGGGTTCTATTCTTCTAGATCCGTTATTTACATCCCCTAACGTCACTTGTTATTTTTCTCACTATTCACGTAGGGAAATGGTTAAAATAACGTTTTACTATAAATTCAGCTTTCACGGATTTACATTCAGCCTTTATTGTATGATATTTTGATTTCATTAAACTGTCTGGAAATCATTTGCATGTCACGTTCATCGTTACAGTTTTGAAACTATATTTCATCGTTTAGATACTCTTGACAAAATACATTTTTGTTCTTATTTATACTAAAAACTGTAATATTTTTCTTCTTGTTTGATTGATAGCGATTCCAGATAAATATTTCTTACATTATATGATGTCTTTAATAATATTGAATACTGAATATTTTACTTAGAAATTGTTGAAACTCGATAACAAAGTTGTGTATTTGATATAATGACATTGAATAAATTAAATTAAATTAAAATAATACAATTAAGTGAAACATGATAAAATTTGTGTATTTTTAATTATTAGCTTGATAATAATTACGCAATCAACCGAGAATATAGTTTCAGCAAAAATGCGCATGCCTATAATCAGGCATAGAATATTTAAATGTCTTTTATTCTGAATGCGGTCGATTTATATAAAGACTTCAATACCGGGTACTAACTTCTTCGGACTGGCAATAGATATTTTTTATATTTGTAAACAACGATATCGCTAATCTATTAGATGGCATGTCCGTTTTCTTAATAAGTCGCAAAACTGACCTAGATCGCAAATTAATACCAACGTTTTGTATGTCATGCTTTCGAGTTCTACTATCTTTCCTTTCGATTGGGCGAGCAACATTTAATACCTGGACATTTGTCTCGGGAGTCTTACGCGGTGACACTTTTATTCGTCGTTGATAAATTAGTTCAACCATTGGATTAGGTTCGTTACATCTTCCCCTTTGTCCTCAGTCGACTATCCGTGCAATTGAATTTATTCGAGTGAACACGATGCGATGTTTCATTATAATCGATAACTTTCAGGACGATACTAATAGATAGCACTAAAATGTTCAATAGCACATTGAATTGAATATTATTCATATACTAATTAAGAAAATTTTAACTTTATAAATTAAAATTAAATATTGAATTATCAACTTTATGATTCTTGGAATTAAGAGATTATTTAAATACAGTTCCTAAAAAGGGTAGAAAGCGAATAATATATATTGGTTACTCAAAATTATTTGAGCAGAAAGAATTAAGTACTTGAACAAAATTAATAATCCTACAAATTTATTACTCTTTATTTGAAATTTTATAAACTTTTATAAGCTCCTTAAATTTATTATTTATATATCATTAGTAGTCATCATATTTGTCACATTTAAATGAGATTAAATCTTAATTAAATTATACGTGATGAATTTTTAGTTAACCAAACGAAAGTGTTTATTTCATATTAAATAGGTACAATAATCAATTAAATTATTCAACAATTCCACATCAATCAGATAGCACTTTATATTAGTGTTGAGCGAATATATTAGTGTTGATCAAATAGACGATGCATTGATATGTTTGCAAATCTGATAATAACGGGAATATAAGCTTATATTCAAGTTGGCTAAATACGTAGTTGATGGATGTAAGTGATTAGTATTAAATTGTCCTCATCTATTTCCACGTTATTAATTTCATCTATTAATTGGATGATTTCGATGCAATAATATAATAAAGTTTAATAATTAGTATTGTAAATTAAACCAAACAAGCTAAAGCGGATTAAGTTAAAGGGGATAAACAAAATCGTCTAATGTTGCTAATAAATCGAGTTTTCAATTTCATATATTAAAAATGTGTATTATATGTAGCTGTGAAAGAAATTACACGTAAATTTCTTATTTTACTCAAGTTTTATGCTGTAATAATAGTTGTTTTTCCAACTATGTCGCACGCATATTGCATAACTTTGAAACTCTCACTTTTCAATTCACCAAGACCTATATTAACTGTAGTTATACGACTAACCCTACAAATGCAACTAAAGTTTATTAATATTGGTCTTCGAAGCTATAGGTCACTCCTTCAGTTTTAAAACAAACTAGTACGCTAAGCCAAACAATCAATAAACCCACGTAACACAGAATCTTCCTATGCCAGTCAGTCAGAAAATATATATGGCGCACATCTACACTTACAGTGGAAAATCGAACGCGCTGAGAGGAATATTTATTTCTCGTTACATAATAGCGTGTAAATTGAAGTCGAACGCTGTAATGTCGAATACGAGGGTGTATGGGATTCCGTGAACGGGAGCAGTAATTTTCAATTTCCTTATTGTCGAGCGGTCAAGGAAACCCGAGATTAATTAAATCCATAATGGGCTGGGTTTTGTAATTAGATTTCACTTTCATCTTATGAAGAAAAGATAAAATTACGTGAAGAAGATTCTCTGATAACAAGTAAATTGAAATGATGATAATCTTATTTTTAGCTTTAAATAATTGTTAAATGTTGTAGAAACATATTGTGTTCGAATTATGTCAAACAAATATAGATTGTCATAATATGCAGAATTATTAAAGATATCAACATCACAAATAGAATAGATCTTGTACTATTTGTTTAATGAAACTTGTGATTGAAATTGACCAAATATTTACTGCTGAAACTACCACTGCGACAACTTTTGTGAGTTCTGAAGACGGTCAATGCCGAGAATTCCCGTCACCGAGATCTCTATAAACATTGAACGCCCGTCCGATGTTTGAATATACATATGGACCCTTTCTGCTGAGTTTGCAGTAAACACGCCAAGTTGGTACTAAGCACAGACCACTGATGTCAGTAAATGTAAATAGGTTTTAATTTGAAAAAAAACCTTGCTTTTTTAACAAGAATTTGTTTCACAAATGAAGGGATATAGAGATTATTGGCGGTTATTTGGTATTGAAGAAACTGTGTCAAATCGAGAAATGTTTTGTAGAATTGTACATCATTTTATGTGGTTTTCAGAAGTAAAACGTATTTTTAAAGTATTCTATTGGACAGTCTAAAAATTGACAGTTTAGAAGCAATTGAAAATGTTATTTGTAGTTGAACTATTCTAAGAATAAAGAATGACAGTTTATCATCTTAGAATTGATAGGGAAATTTCAATCACATGAAAGTAGTTTCAGGGAATTAATATTTATGAGTAGAAGAGTGCATTAGAGTGGAAGTGTTTAAAATTCATAAGTTTTTTCTATCAATCTTCTTTGCGTAGTAAACACATTAAATGAAAAAGTTAGATATAAGTTGAAAGTTTAAACAAGTTAGTATAAAAGAGACAATGATCAATAAAGTTATACAATCCATTTTTTACTTCATTCATAAAAAACGGAAGTATCAATAATTATGTAGAAATTAGAGCAAATCGAGTTTAAAATATAGTATACTTACTCGCATACTGAAAAAATATGTGCGTGTATAAATGAAGATGCAGTAAAGAGGAGCTCCCAAAAGATTTATTTAAAAATACCACTAAACCTCGTTTTAAGATATGCCTTCTGAAATTGTTATTCTTATAATACTTATTAAAGAAGTCTTGCATTAATATTTTAAACTTATTAGTATGAGAAACAACATTATTTATGTTAGGAATCTTATATTTATGATTATTATAGTTAAAATAAACATTAATGATTATTAGATTAATTGTTAAGTTGTATTAGTTCGTTAATTAAATTATTAAATAAAAATCGATATTTATGATACCAAAATTCTGATGGATTTTCTTGAAATATGGATTCGACTTTAATTTCGTTCTATCATTCTCCCTTCATTATCCATTTCACTTGTCATACCTAATAAAGAATCGGTTCTGACACTGACAGTTTGAAATCGATCAATTATCCGGTCCCTTATATGGGGATGATATTATATTGAGTAATGGCGCTCACCACATTTTCATTGGTAAGTTAATTTCGGTCTGTGGAAGATTTGAATATGTTCCAAGAAAAATGCCATAAAATCTTTAAATATTTAATATCTAATCATTTTGTCTGCTCTTCCTTTATTATTATCTTCTTGTGTTGATTTGTCTTCAGTATTTGGAGTATCAAATACACTCTACTAAATTAAGGATGCCAGGCTGATCTTGATACTTAACTTCCCGACCACCGTTTTCTCGATTAGCACTTTTTCTTGCAGTATTGATTCTGCCTGTTTCTTTTCTAATCGAATTCACTTCTCATTAAGGGAAGTAGTAATTCTAAGAAAAACGTCTGTGGTCTTCCGAAAAAAGTTAATACTCATAGTGTTATTAAATGAACCTTTTTTTTTGTTTCCTTGCAAAATATATATTGTAGAAAAAGGTTGCAGTGATTACTTTTGTTAGAGATTATATTTTGAATAATTTACTTTATTTATTAAACGGCGTTTATCCCTCTATTTGTAAACTACTTAAAATATTATTTTGCGAATGAATATAACAAAATTTGAAATACTTTGTCAAAAGAATGTGATGACTTTAGTTAAGGGAAATTTTAGAGAAATCCGATGGAAACAGATATGCAATTTTAATCTTAACGTGACCTAATTAATACAAATAAAACGCCTTTTTATTTAAAAAACCATTCTTAATTTAAAATTGAAATAAAAAAAAGAATTTCTCAAAGAATTTTGATCTAAAACGTATAGTAAGTAAAATTTCAATGGCAGTGATGCAAAAATCAGTGGAAATAACTCAGTTTCAATATATCCTGAAAAAAGCAGACACGTGTAAAATAAATAAACTTTTGATATGTCATGTGCATGACGTTGAAGTTGAAAAATAATTAAATAAAAGTTTAACAGTATAGAGTCGCACTATGGAACAAAATAGTGTTTCACTTGGATTTTTCGGATTCATATACTCTATTGATGTTCCAACAATAATAAAAACGTTTTTGCTTACTTATAAATTATGACATTTCGGATGATTTCATTAAAATTAAAATTTGAACCGGTATCAGAAATACAGTTTTCGTTTTATTTTATATTTTATTGACCCAAATGTTTCTCATATTCAGAGAATAATTGTGATAACTAATAAAAAAACCTATAAAATTGCAAAGAATACGCTAAAAATATTTTGTGACGACGCGTAACAAAAGGTGTATTCAGAATTAAATAAATGACCTTCACCACGCGCGGAGCCGAATTTCCCGACGGCGCACAAACTGACAAGAAAAGCTATTTTCGTCGTACCTACCTGGACTGAAACGTTATCTCAATCAATTGAGGTCAAATTGCGGGAGCGCAATCAGGACGTGAGGCGCAGGCGTTCGGCATTCTGCTACGGTTAAATTAAGTGCGTTTGTGCGGAGGAAATGCTTTGATTTTTGTATCATATTTATTCGAAGTGCGGAAGAAAATGTAATGAAAAAATAAATATAATATTAGCGAGAGCACTACGGTATGAATGTGAATAAATATTATAAACAAAGTAATGAATAATTCTTTTTATTTTTTTTTCAAGCACTAGTAAAGTAATGTACTAGAAGAAACATTGTTATTACAATTACCTGCGGATGTAATTTGAGCAAATCGTAGACTGAATTTACCGAATATATATACACTGCATGTTGAGAGCCCTTAGCAAGTGTCAATAACTGTAATAGGCATGACCTAGATAAATGTTATTCTGGAAATTCTGTGAAAGTCACTTTTTTAGCAAGGGTAACTAACAACTTCTATGCTTTAATAGCGAATACGCTGTCTTTAATTAGTACTCCAAAATTTAGGTGAGGATAATAAGAGATAATAAGAGAAACAGAGAAAGAATAAATAGGAGCTAGGAAAAAATCAAGTCGCAAAAAGTTCTCTTTGAATATTTAAAGCTTTTTAAGGAGTACTATAAAATTTTTAATATAAAAATAACAACGATATAGCACAATAAATGATCTACTCTCGAGTTTTCCATTATTTTGAGTTCTTTTTCTCAATTGTAAAAAGTTAAACACTTGTCAAGTACTTTACTATCTAAAAATAGCTGGCTTAGTGTATCCAAAAATGTCGTCACATATTTATGTTCCCTCTTACTAAAATTTTTGCAGGGGAATTAATTTTTTAAGAACATATTTATGTATAATGAATTAACCTTTGAAAAATTAATCAACCCGCGTAATGTTGCTAAGAAATAATCTGTAGGTGAAAACATGAAAGCATCAAAACCAGTTCACTCCTTAGCTGACAGTTTGCAAATCAGGCAGCTCGCATCACGCACGCACGCAGTCCTCAAGTGGCGTACCTACCTATTTTGCGAAAAGAAAATGGCCTGACGTCGGCCGAGCAGGGCCACCTTATCGATCGTAAACACATTGTTTATTTTCGTGACACACGCGCGCGTGCTCGCGCGCAGGTGCATGAACCACCGCCAGCAGCACTCGCTCGTTACTGGCCTATTTTACGTTTTTGCGAGGCGCCACTGTTTGATATAAAAAACAGAGAGAATGAATGTAAGAGAAAGAAAGAAGAGGGTCTCTCTCTAGCAGACATCGCGATGACCCACTTCCGGCTTTAATTTTCCTGCCGACGGGGGTAGCCTTCTTTTTTGTTCTCCTCCCACGTACAAAGGAACTGATTTGGTTTTCCGGACCGAATTTCAGGGGGCACGAGGGGCTTTTAATGCTGCGGGGTCGTTGAATTTTGCAGTAAAGGGGCCAGTGCGTGGTTTGCGCGTGGATCGCAGTTGATGTTGTTGGGATACAGGCCGCGGGCGGGATACAGGGATGAATGAAGGTGAAGAGAAGTATATAGTCAATTCGGCCAGCGGAGTAAAAATGAGGAAGTGTTAGTAAAACGCGCTTTTGATGATTAAATGTAAATCTTTTACGAGCGTTGCGGCTTGGTCTGTCTGCGTGCGCGCGGGTGTGCGTATAATATATCGTTACGAGAGCAGTTGGCTGCTTTCATTGCAGAAAGCTTGTTTGCGTAAAAGTCACGAAGTTGAGGGATGGCGATGAAACGTTCGTATAATGAATTTTTTTTACAGCCAATGCTATTGTACTATAAGCTCACACGTTGTATTCGGGTTACACGTGATTATCAATTACAGCATGTATTTTTCTTTCTTGCATGTTTTTAATGTTTGTTTTAAAATTATTTGATTGGACATGAACAAATTTTGAAGTAGATAAACGTGAATTTTTGAGAATGGAGTTAACAGATTATTAATTAAAACATGTTGACTGAAAGATTGAAATTCATTAAGATTTTTATAGTTGCAGCCATCTATTTATTAACTCATGTCATATAGAATTTTAATTGATGAGAAATAATGTAAATCATAAATATAGCGCTATCATTATAATTTCGCAAAAAATCATTTATAGATACAATACTCATATAAAAAAAATCTGTTTTATACTCTGTTTCGCTTTTATTGATCAATTTAGTCTGGTCATAAAATGTAACAATGCCTTACATTCCTTGCAAAAGAACTTCAATGGAAATTGGATTGTGCTAAATAAATAATATTTAATTTTAATGTAATATTTAGTTGAGTAAACAATATCATACAAAAGTTATATATTTTTAACGAATTTCCCATTTTAATGAAGTATTAAAAGTTTACGACGGTTTATTAAAGTGTATTAGGAGAAGTTTTATGACGTATTTTATTGTATACTCTTTTAAATGTCGAAAGTGTTATTTATGTTTTTCCGTAAAAACATTGATAAAAAAATAAAGAACACAAAAAAGTACAAGCAAACATGAAGATAAAAAAAATAATATAATTTTTTATCTCTTCTTTGGAAATCACAAAGAAATATTCACATAATATATCACATAAAATATCACATAAAATATTCGTTAATTCAAAAATGCAGATCGCGATCAAGATTATAGGATCCCTCACATAGCCGCTTAGATGCTAGTACCTGCGAGAGCATACTTGCTTTTATGTGTCGTTTTGTAGGTCGGGATCTACGCACATGTATGTGCGTTTACGTTCATCGGGAGATTACCGTGGTCAAATAGCATTATCCGTAAACTGGGTATTCGCTTATACAGCTCGAAAAATCCCTACTTTTACGCTTTATCCTTTAATCCGAATAACGAGAGAAGTACATTTTTCAATTATGACTGATGCGTTTGTACAATGAAACACTCGACGAAATACCCGTAATGAAAAATACATAAGTGCTGCATTTGGTGCGCAAGCATTTCGTATTCATCATTGTCAGTTTTAAAGTTTTTAGAAGAAATTAAATTTTTTTTAAAGAAATTCTTTAAGTAAGTTTGAATAAAATCAAAAGAAAATTTGTTAAGAAAATATTCTTGGATTTTTCAAAGAATTCGTAATCAAGTATTTTCAAGAAAAAACCAAGAAATTAATTCTTACATTCATATGGCAAGAAACCTACAAAAGTTATTGCATTCTCAAGTGGAAATTAACTAACCTCCTGCCTGAGAATATATTGCGCACTTAATTAATTTTTTTTGCATATTAATAACAATATTTTATTATCGATTTTAAAACTGCAATAATAATTCTCCTAAGTAGGTAGAAATGTTCACTTTTGAAGAATAAAAAGAATTTTCACCACACGGCGCTTAAAGTGCGTACTGTACGCCCTGCGGGCGAAAAACAGCCTACGCATTTTACGCTCCTCGTGAAGAAAATTTGTATATACAGCACGGGAGTAAGTAAAGAATCCCTCAGATCGCATACAATTGTCACCCGAGCCGAAGACTCGTATGCGACAATTGTATGCGATCTGAGGCATTCTTTACTTTTACTCCCTAGGTGCATAATCTACTATTCCTCTACTTTATTCTTGGAACAGTTCAAGAACTGGGGGAAACAAACGTACGTAATTTCTTTTCCGAAGAAATATAAAACAATTTCACACTAATTTGAGCCACGCAAATAAGATCAGATCTGTTCGTAACGTGAAAATCTTGTTAAGGATATCTTGCACGTAGTGCAAAGAAGTCCGCACGTAGTTTTGCCAGGTATCGGATATCGATAGGTAATCAAGTCCAACTACTGTCTGCTTTATGCTCGCGTAGCTACAGAAATAACGAAAGGCTGATATATAGATATGGAGTTACGACCGGAAGAAAAAATAGCAGTGAAGTGGAAAGAGAATACAAGAACAATGAGTATCGGAAAAAGGTGTGCAGGCATTTGGCCGTAGATATTCGTGAAAAATCGCATCAAAAGTATTTTTGACTTTTGCAAAATATATAAATTTTCTATTATTTCTTTTAAGCATTTTCCAACATTTTCAACATTAAGATTTAAAATTATAGAATAAATGTTATTTTGATCTTTATTTGAAGTCGAAATAGTATTAAAAGAAATTACTTTGATAGTATTGGTCAAAGCGTTATTTCTTACTCTCCTAAAGTTTATTAGATTCGTGAAATGCGTTTGTTTATATTCATGACAGTTAAATTGTATGATATGAATTTTATGCTTATATATGCATACCAAATAATATCATAACGCAACTCCAACAGGAATTCACTCGTTTTATTGTTAGTTCAAAACAATGTGAATACTATAAATAGATATATGTGAAATTAAAAAGAATGGTTAAATTTATGAAAAATCAAATATCTATCTTAATAATAAATATAAGATTGCTTAATCTGTATAAAACTTCACTCAGTAAACAGATAAATAACAATTTGACTAATTATTAGCAAAATTCACATAAATGATAATTTTCAAACATTTTTCCTGAAGCAGTAGCTTTTAAAAGCTAATATTTAGATTTTCGTCGTTATGTGTTTTTTTGACTCTCCGGTGTATCTTTTTCTCGTTTCGTGTCAGCATAAAATGTTTAACTACGTCTTATCTGTTGCCTACGGCCTCATGAAAGCCTCGCAACCACTTTGGTGAGAAATTCACCAACGTCAATATTATAGAGCTCGCACAAGTGCCGCGCATATAATGTGCTTTACACGCGGAAGCTAAAGTTTTAATTGAATTTAATCATTTTGTTTCAGAATAGATTAACGCCGCGTTAAGTGAAAATTACGTCATTCAACATTTTAATGAAGCGTGCGAAATTAGCTAGACTTTAATTTTGGAAAAATTTTTTACTTTTTAGAATAGTTCGATTTGAAAGTTTAAATAATGCTTGTACTCATAAGAAATCTTTCTAGGCTTTAGTTCAACAATTGTTTCCCGTTTGCGGAAAACAAAAAGTAAATAAAACAAGCTCGAGCCTTTCTTCTTAGACTTCTTGAAACTCTAAATAAAAGGAGAATTGCGCCACTGAAAGTATTGAGAAAGAGAGGATTAAAGGGGACCCATAGAGCAAGCAGAAAAAAGATGACAAGAATGTACGTGGTGCGATAAAGAGCGAAGTATAAAAGTGGAAGCATTTTAAAAAAGATTAAAAAGAGACGGATGAAAGTGGGATCGATAAAGATGGAGGACACGCTGAGAGCTAAATGTGAAGTGAGAGGGCAGAGACAGAGAATATGAAAGATAATAGGACCGCGTGGCCGGGCTGAGCTGAGTAGAGCGAAAGAGGGAGGAACAAAAAAGCGAGTACACAGGAGGTCAGGGAAAACAAAAAGATATTCAAAGGGAGAAATGAGTCGGGAGAAGCGAGACGTAAAGGCATTTGGATAATTAAACATCAAACGATCGAACATCCGACGTACGCAACGGATCGCGAATTGTGTCAAAAGAATTGATTCGGCAGGTCTGTACGAGTGTTTCGTTCGAACAAAGTTGTTATCAAACTTTATATTGGGACGTAAAGTACTTTGCTAAAAAGATGTTTTGTTTTTTGCGTTCTCGGGTTCAAGTGTTTATAAATTTATCGCGAAAAATAAATAGTATCTTTTTATTGGCCGAGTTTCGCTTCTATTCATCAAAGCGGACAATAGTACAATACAATTTAATAATATCCTTTTCCTTGTAAAAAATATTTCATTGAAACTGGTATTAGCTTCATACCGAATAAACAAACTTTTTATTGAAATAGAATATTCCCAATATTTAATTGTAAATATTTACAGAATATACATTTACTAATTGAATAAACAATCTCATAAAAAAGGTACACGTTTTAAACAAAGTATACTTTTTAATTGGAGAATTAAAAGTTTAAGACACTTTATTAAAGTTGAATGGTAGAAGTTTATTAAGGTACTTTAACTGCGTAAATTTTGTAAATATTACTATCAACTGTTATGTATATTCCTTTTTTTTTTATAACAAATATATGTTTTTCGTTGATAAAAGAATTTCAAGTATCAACTGATATATTGAGTTAATTATTAATTTCTTTGAATTATTATTGTCTTTCTGAAAATTATAATTTTTGGGACATTTTTTTTGTTGCATTTTGACTACATTTTTACATGTATCTGTATGCTGAAACTGGTGCTATTCATGTAATAAAAATGCTTTGACATAATATACATGCATATTTGAATTCTTCGACATCGGATGAGATAAGAACACGAAAATGTAAAAATTCTTTGAAAAATTGTTTGAATTTTTTTTACAATAATACATACATCATACATTTTTTCTTTTTCTCTAGATGATGCCTTTATTTTTTCCGAATAACTAAATGTCAATACTGCATATTTAAAAAAAGCATAATGTTTACGACTAAAATATTAAAAAAAAAAGAGGTTGCCAACAACATAGTTACACACGATCGGAACATACCTTCGCGTAAGAAATTGAGAAAGTTACGAAAATTCCACAACCTTGTAGAATAATGAGACTTGGAAAATCTACTTTAGCGCGCGTAGTTCAAAAAATTAGCATAATTCGCGGTGAAATTCTCGCTCCCGCTCTCGACTATGGTAATTTTCTCGCGGCGTTCTCCTACCGGCAAAGTTCCGCAGGTACCATTACCGCGATCGAAAACTCTGCGTCCTCCCGAGCTCAATGAATTAGCGCACAAAAGCCGACAAAAAAAAATCATTCCTTAGCGCGACAGTGACCTGGCCGGGGTGAACGATAAGGTGAAAGAATAATGGGCCGAATCGGGGCGAGCACCGCAGCTTCGGTTCTATAATAACGGCTTTAAAAAGGGGGATGCGATAAGGCGCGCTACTAAAAACGCGGAGACAAAGCGTCCGGAAGGAAGGAAGACAGATACAGGAGTAGAAGAAAAAGAAGGAAAAGAAGAAGATGCCGCGCGGAGAGCAGCATCGATTTTGCCGGGCAAGACGCTGGTATAGGTGGTTACCTATATCTACAGAATCCGCCGCGTGGTTTCGCCGAATTCCGTACGCCCGCGATCCTCCTGCTGAGCTATTTTCGGCGCGCGCATGAGGGAGAGTAAATACAACAACGCGCGCGTGCGATCGATGAGGATTTTCGCCGGGCACGCGCGCGTGTCGAGGGGAGAAGGAGGGTTCGCCTCCTTTTCTCGGGCCGAGTTGGAAAGATTTCGTGCGCTGCGGTAGTGCTGCGGGGAAAAGTGAATGGCGAATGGTGATTAAATGAGCTTTGTGTAATGAAATCGGAAAGTTGAGACAGTGGGAGATATGAGTTGAGGAAAAAAAAACGTTTGAAATAGAAGTTGCTATGAGGTTTTTAAAAAGTTTGTGAACTACCTACATATAAGTTGCTACTTGCTTATAATTGTATGCTATAGCTACTACTAATTAGCATTGGTTATCTTTGTCAGAATTGTATAAACGTGTTTATGTTCGGTTGTTTAAGTTAAACAGATCTACTAGATATGCATCAGAAGCAACATACCCGCAAGGACCAAGTTCATTTTGAAAAGCTATACTAAAGCAGTAGAATAGATAAACGATATAGTCAGACCGCTTATCTGTGAAGCATTTTTTAGTCATTTTTAATTACGTTCAGTCGTTCAGGTTTCCTTTTTCTCTTATATTTTGTGTGAATGTTGATTGAGGACGCCCTGTTCATTATTCAAATGTCGGAAAAGGGAGAAATAACGTATCTGGATCGGGGCTGAAGCCAACTTTTCCACTTGTAGAATACATTCAAATGTGTTTGGTATTTATAATACCAACAATATCTTTATGTTTAAACCTCAGTTTAATTGTGACCGATCTTAAATATTTCGTTATTACATTATTAATTAATTAATTAATAAGATTTTTCATTAACAACTCAAACCAAAATTAATCGTTATATTAAAAATAAGCAAGAAGTGGGTCATATCGATATCCAATATTAGACGTAATTATTAAAACAGTAGGATGGTATACATTTGAGTAGTAAAAATAAGAATTTTTCATTTTAATAAAACTATTTGATATTAAAAATAAATGCAATTGTGTTTTGCATTGCTATTAAAAGAGTAGTAACAGATGATAATACAACCGTCCCAATTTCTGAATTCATTTAAATTAAAGTCGAACACCCAAAATTAAAGAAATAAAGATATTACGATACTAATAAAATAATTTAACAGTGCACAAACTATATACTTATTTAACTCTTTACTTTAGAGAATGGAATTTTCGTTTTGTTTTTATACGTCGACCTTTCCCTTGAATCTCCGACCTATTTTATTATGCCTCGATTAACCGGTTCGTGAGCGCAGACTCAATAAGGCAAATTTAACCACGATTAGCCACGGCACAAATCTGGCGGAAGTAATTAGATATACATATAACTTCATGTTTAGCTAGGGCTTTGTGCGGCATGTGCACAGTTGATTATGCAGCTGACTCTCGATTATATACGAAATTCTAAGTAAACTATACTTGCAATTCCTTTATGTTGGTTTTATAAATTGCGTTGCTCGGAGAACAGCGATGTCCACATTTGGTCTTACGTTAATTTAGTTTAATCAGAGTTGATTGGGTTAAGAATTTAACCTTAAATATAAAACTATTTTATTTTGATTGAACTAGTGATAATTGTCGCGCTACGCCCTCACATAGAAAAATCTTAATTTCATTCGAGTTTCGGGATCGATTCGAGATTTCAAGATACCTCGCAATATAATGCTCGAAAATCGAACAAATATCGATCGCTTAATTTATATTAAGGAATGTGAAACAAAATCATATTTACTTTGCATCTACCTTCATTTGATTGTCAGCTTTATTCAGTAGAAAAGGGCGCGGTGGAATTAAGTTAATATATTTTGCACACAAATAGCTCTACCGTGATATAATGCTTTTTTTACATTTTTCCTACGAAAAGCTCTACACTTTACTGATATAATTTTCTTTTCTCCTAAATGAAAGAGTATCACTTGGATAAAGAACCTTTTGACCTACTTTTTGAGGCCGAGTAAAATGCAACATTTCATTGTCGCGCTGTAATATTTAAAATACTAAATATCTGAGTAGATATTATACAGTCGTTGCTAAATTGCACGTCAAAATTTTACAATTATAAGAGATATCATAAAGAAAGCATGTCAAATCATGCTTACTGTGAAAACTTTTTTATATTTAACTGAAAATCTAACGATAAGGTTTCGCATACTTCACTGGAAAAAAGTATTTTATATTCAAAATAATATACTGAGCATGCTTACAGCAAAAAGAAAATCCACTTACCTTTGAAAATTTAATTTTGAAATAATTTTAAAAAGATTAATTTTTACCGTTCGCATTGTTTCTCATATTTGATTATCTGAATATTTAATCAATCTTTCGATATACCTCCATTTTGTGTATCACTTATCGATCCTTTTACGCACGTTCCCACGGAAAAAATCCATTATCTACACTTAACACTCACGCATACAATAACAGAGCTCCCAATCTCTCCTATCTTTCGAGCCGTCCGTCCGCCACACCTGCTTCCCCTAAAATACCCACGATTAAACCCACCACTCCACACTTCCCGCAAGCTCGAGCTCATTTGAAATTCACCCAAACCCAGGCGATATTATTCATGATGCTAATTCACCGTAGAATTCCGTTTATATACCGATCGACCGTTTTGTCGAAATATTCATTCCTGGATCGCCGTCGTCATATATACGCTCGGGCACATCATTTCGAGACCACGATAATATTAATTCATATTTATACATAACTACGCCTCTGCGATACCGAAGGCCAGGGTAACCGCAAGCGCGTGCGTATACACGCGCGCAAACCTGAAAATGACACGCGTAGGAGAAGGATGCGGCTGTGTCGCCTGCAGCGTAATTAGACGCGTTCTGCAATGCGCGCCTTTGTTTCGGGATTCTATTTAGGTGAGGAAAAAGAGCGAGGCGCACTGGAGATGCGCTAGCGAGTAATGAAGTCGTCGCCTTGATGGAAAATGAGGCGAAAAAGTGATCTCATTATGGATGGTCTTTTGATTACGGAGATACGAGTATGTCTGGATGAGAAGTGCATGAGATGATGATTTTTTTCGTTTCCTTATTGTTGTCGAACGTAACTTTAATTAAGATTTTATTTTATTTTCGTCGAGTTTTGGGACTGGCTTTTTTCGTATAGCTTCTGCTGATATGTATAACTTTATGCCTATTTCATTTATATGAATTTATTTCACTCGATTTTTACGTTGCAATATTGGAATATATTTTAAATGCCGCAATGCTTTGCGTATTTTATACTCCGTTTAAAAAAAATAACGTAAAGCTTTTTTAATTTTATAGAGCTTTTTTACCGCGAATTGAATTCATGCACTTTATCTAAAATAAATAACACTCGTGGTATAAAGCTTTTTGCATACAAGAGATGCGAAATAATAGTTTATATCAATTTTCCTGAGGTTATCGATAATCGATATTAAAAAAGATTCAATTTTGCTTGTAGCTTTTATTAACATTGCCTGAAAATAACGAACTTTTGCAGCCCTTACTAAAAAAATTGTATAGATAATTTGTGTGGTTTATAGGAGGCATGAAAAAGTTACAGCCAGGAATCTTCAAAATTTATTGTCGGATTTTAAACAGAGTGCTGGAATCTTTTGTATTGATAACTTTTCAGGATTTCATTGATATACTTTTAGTATACCATTCTCCACGAAAGAAACGTGTTTCACGAAATTCCATGACCAGAATCGTCTAATCTTCACAAAAATTGTCAAAGGACTCAAAGGAGCATTCAATGAAAATTTGAGAAACCATCTTTTCATTCGATCACGAATATTGACGAAATTCTGACGTTTTTCTGAAAAAAACATTTCTGTCAAATCTCAATCCCATTTCTACCAATATTTCTCACTACAACAGTACGACAAAGCACTCATACCTTTTCCACACACCCCGATGAATGCTACATAGCACTCCACACACCACGGCGAAATACGTACGTGAGAACCCGCCTCGAGTCGAGCGGAAAAGCCCATTGTAGAACGTGGTATACGCGTACCAATACTTATACATACGCTCTCAGATCGCGTGGCAATCCTCCTTCGCCAGGGGGCGCTGCCAGCCTGACGTCAGCGCGCCAACGAGGTCGAAAGTCGTCGTCAGCGCGCGCAGGAGGTGGTGGGGGGTGGTGGCGGCGGCTCGTTCGAGCTTTCGCACGTCCCGCATGAATGACGGCCGCTTGCGCTGTGTAACCCGCTAGAGTGGGAGGGAGAGAGAGAAAGAGAGCTTTTCCATTCCGCGCGGGCGACGCACATGGCCCGCTAACGGGTGCGCCTGCGGTCGTTGAAGGGAGTGGATAGATACGAGGGCGAGATAGATACGTGCCGCGAGGGAGAGAATAGTGCAAGGAATGAGAGAGGGTATATGTATGTGGGGAGGAGACTTGCCGGAGTGAGATTTCTAACCACTGCGAGCGTTAAAATTTTATGGATCTGCTTTATCGACCGAGGAGCGAGCGTGCGCGGTTTGATGGATTTTCGCATCTTTTGAGATATATGTTGTATGTTGAGGAAAGGGACGTGTGAGAATGTGAGATAAGGTGGAGTTTAGGGTAGTAGAGGGTGTACCTGGTACGGTGAAAAATTGTTGCTGGAAAGCTCACGTAGTATACACGCGTTGTTCCGTAAAAGTAAAGTGACAGATACAGAGAGTCTAGGGAGACACCTTCCATTGTGTTGAAAGGAATGAATAGTAGGAATGGTATGAAGAAAAATATCAGAACGGAAAAATGTTGTCTAGGTAGTATCTGAAACGCGATGGCATTAGAATTATATAGTTTGTTGTTTTTTTACTTAGATCAAATAAAATCCACAACCTGGAGTATAATTTATTTTAGAAAATATAAATGTATTTGTAAGCGCACAGTTAGCAACTCTAAAAATGCCTCGTCCTGTCGTTTTGCACAAGAAAATGGACTTAGCAAGTACAAAAGTTTCCTTTCAGAATTTAAGTAAACTATATTTCAGACCCTCAGTTTTCTAAAAATGTCATTACCGCCAAAGCTGTTGAATTCATACCGTACAAACAGACCTTTCACCGAAAACTTTCTTAAAAAATGCAGCACCATTATAAACCATCAAAATTCACTAACCCACCCATTCAATCTTTCCCCACCTTTCATCAAAAATTGTATTCTGATCCATCTCTTTTGAGCGCCGCACTCGCATACAATTTCCGCCTTCTCTAAATAAAAAAGCACCAGTTCACAGCATAAGCTCAGCTATACATTATATACATAAATCGAAAAAACGGCAAAAGCCGCTATGGCAGCGGCATACTTAGCAACGGATGCTTAACGATCGAACAATGCTAATGGCTCAAGAAAGAGAAAGAGAGAGATATGCGGATAAGACTCTCGAGAGCCCCCCTGTGCGCATGTGTCTCTCGCTGAATATGGTAAACGCCAGTCGGAAAAACAAGAGGGACGAGGGCGGACATGGAAACTTCGGATCGATACGTAGACGCCTCGTCGTCCCTTCTTGTGCACACACCCACCCGTATAGGCCGCACGCGTTTACGGTCAAAGGGCTCCGGTGAACTGGCCGCATAATTGAATTATACGCGTGCGAGAGAAGGAGGAAGAGTGGGAGACGGCCACTTTCTTCGAGGGAAAATGGATCTTGAAATTCAATCCAAAGGTGTTGCAAGGTCGCTTGGTTGATTTTTCAAACGGTCAGGGTGTGTATAGGTTTCACGAGGACGTATCGATTCTTGCAGGGATGATTTATAATTGGATTGCTTCGATAAGACAGCGTAATGACCTTTTAGTGGTGTCGTCTAGACTAGTGGAAAAGAATTAAGCTGGGACCTTTGAAGCAGTGCCAAAATTGGCACTTTGGGTCATTAACTGTGACCAGTAATCCTTGTACTCTAGTTTTGAAGGGGATGTGCTTTATTGGATTGAAAGTGACCAAAGGGCTATTCAGCTCTGAGACTAGTTACTGATGAATTTTCCTCTTTGATCTATTGTTCGCAGAGAACGTTAAAATCGCATCGATTTCAGCTCGTCGGAAAAGCCGTTATTAGAGAACTGCGAGACGGCTATTGATTTAAGCTTTCGTTGCCTAAATGGATACGTGTACACTTTTAGGAGTTTGTTACGCAAGTTACACGAAATCGTAACTCGGATGATCTCTCTTTAAGTATTAGGTATATGATGAACAGAAAAAGTATAATGGGTTGAATTTATTTATATGTGTATTGATAATAGTCATATATTGTTCCAGGTCATAAAATCAGTAATTCCTTTATTAAATTATAGATAATTTACGTTGTATAAAATGTTCATGCAGAGGAAATGTATAATAACATTAACTTATCAAGCATTATTTATCCTCTGAATAAATAATCAAATACCATGCGTAATTACAGAAAATAAATATTGAAACTGAATAATTTTATCTCTTATTATATTTATCTCTTATTGTAAATTTAATTTCTACCATAAAATTTTTTAATCATTTATCATTTTCACACAATTTAATGATTATTTATCAATATTTTAAATAATAACATATTCTGTTTGTTTTCAACCCACATCAAAATAGTTTGAAGCGTTATGCCAAAATACTACGTTGATACCTTTTACGTTTACATTGGTTCTCTATTCAGCGGACTTAGTAAATTCCTGTTTTCAAACTTTGAAGTATTAAACTACGGTTGTAGTCAGCGATGGCGAAATCACCGCTTTTATGTCCCTTAAACCGCACTGTGTAAAGATTCTAAGAAATGATAGAATTTTCTCTTAAAAGTTTCATGGGAAATAGTTATAATAACTTCTCACTTAAATGCGCAAACTTATAAAACGAAGTATACCAAGGTTGTATAGGACGTAAGGTCCCTGCCAAAAGATAGTTTTTAACGTTAAAACTGCGATAAATAATTCTGTAAAACAATCGATCAATTATTAGTTCTCTCAATTGGAATATTATAAGCTTTAAATATTAGAAATCATGAATCAATGAAACATAACAAAAATATTCTTTCAACATTAAAATTTTCATTTCTGTGGTGTCAAGGAAGAATAAGTCCAATTTTTATAAAAATTGAGTCAAGGCCATTTTTCACTTTTCTGAGGTTCAATACACCATTTTTTAAAATTATTTTGGTAAAAATTCGTTATTCCGTAGTTATAGCAACGAATTGAAAATGGAATAATACTTGCAGTTGCATTTAAGCTTTATAATTTAAATCGCCATTTCTCGAAAACTTTTCCAAGTCACTGTTTTTCTTTTCCACCATTCTTCCTTGGCATCACAGATTTATGCCAAGAAAATGCAAGGTCGACGATCAAATTTCCAAGAAAACTATAGGTTTATAAAATGTTTCTTTTACCTTATGGTAAAAGACAGTCATTTTGTATCTATTCCATTATAAATAAATAGTTTTTATCACGTATTCCAGTGCAACCATCAGAAATATTAGTCGACGACCAAATTGTAAACGTTGTAAACGGGCTTCTGCGGATGAAAGTATGGCGATTTGTTTTTCATTTTTTAACAAAACTCGGATTTCTTAAGATTTTCTGAAGAAGTTCGGATGTAATTAATAAAATTAATAAAATTAAAATTTCTAAAATTTCTAAAAACGAATGAGGGTCCTGGGGTCTTGTATTGATACACCGCCGTAAGGCCAAATAAAAGATTTTTTCTGTCTTAGCTTCCATGTACAGAATTATGATTAAAAACTTCTAAAAGTAAATGATATATCTGAACATTAAAAGTTAAAAACTGCAGTGCTCAAATGAGAACATAAAAAATTCATTATCAGAATTGATTATCTTCAGCGCGGTTGAATTAATTTGGCTGCTATAAACATTACGTAACAACATTAACTTTTTTAATAAAGTACGAAATATGGACATCATCAAAATAAAATGTTTTTTTCGGAGCAATTTTTGCAATCATAAAATATGACATAAAGTATTATGATAGAGCTATAAAATTTTATTTCGCTCAATTTTGTCCTCTATATTTTCAAAAAAATGTTATGTATTACTAAATAGTCAGTACACGCACGCTTCTAAACTATACCTCGGCTAAATTAAAATTTATTTATTGCTTTTATAAACAAAAGTCACGTATTGCACGTGTGCACAAATGTGTATATTCGACACCATCGCGGCTTTAACCTCAAATAAACAGCGCCGAGACAAACAAAATTAATTAATAAACTTCTCCATTCATGAAACACGAACGAATTTCTGTTATGCGATTGTTCAAATGCAATAAACTCGCGACACGAGTTCTCCCTACCCCCGTCGAAAAATCAAATAATAAACGAGTTTAGCCGTACCTATATGCTCATTTACCGAATCCAATAATATAAAGTCGGCTCGCAACAATGGAACAAACGAACAGCAGCGGTGTGCAAACTCACACGCGCGGTATTAAACTTGGACACTCGTTACGTGCGCACGCATAAAGTGTGCGGCTATCTCGCGTTTGCTCAAGTGCAGAGCGGCTGCGGCGGTGGCTGCTGCTGTGCCACGCGGGTCAATAAATTGAAGGAGATTCTGCGCCCACGGCGGCGGAGGTGTAGGCGATATACGCGTTGCCTTGAGAATTGAAAAGCCGCGATATGCGGCTGCGACGTACGGAAGCGTGTTTTCCTCGTGTCTCTGCAGCGGATGTGTAGCGCTTATAAGATGGAGATGGGGATGATAGAGCGAGGCTGATTATCGAACGGAGATGAGTCGGTCGCGGCTGCGGTTGTGGCTTCGGGGATCGATGAGTATTCTCGCTATGTGTATGCAAGAATTTCTATATGGGAATATATGGGCAGATCCATAATACTTTTAACTATTGTGTGACTTTCTTTTTCGGTAATTTATGGCTGCTGTTATAGCATGGCCTGCGAGGCACATAAACGAGAATGGGTGTAAAATCTTCAATTTTTTTCGTAGACCGTAGCCTGGGGAGGAACAAAAATTTTCAAAAAAGTCGACCTTTTGTCATTCACGAAAAGTGGACCATTTTTAGACAGTTTGGTGCATCCCTATGCTGCGGCCTGCGTGGTAGACTAATATGGTTTACAGGACTGATTTTCTACGTAAAAATTGAAGAGTTTACACCCAGTCTCGTTTATGTGCTTCGCCATCCCAACAGCAGTCATAAATTACGAACAAAATTAGTTAAAAGTATCATGGACTGATCTTTTGTACTTCATAAATAAGTGGCAGTTTGAAACACGTTTGGATAAGATATTGTCGGATTGGGTTATCCATATTCCAAATGGATTATCTTTTTAGGCTTGAAATTTTGTCTACCTTCTTCGTGATACCAGTGCATTAAAATGACGAGTATAAATGTATATTTTTTACAAATATCTATTCATACATGCAATATAATATTTGATTAGAGTTTTCTGATAAGGCAGCTCTCATAACCGAACGACATCAAGCTCACGGTCAGGCGCGCATATACGTCGTAATCCTTGAACTTCGATGTACGATGCATAAAAATCGAAACGAAAGCGCGTCCTTATCGTTCCGCGTTAAAAAGCGCCGGTCTACCGCTGTACATATATATGCGGTCTTTCCGCCGTGTACCGGCCGGCTTCCCATTCCTCATTATTTCTCTCTCTCTCTCTCTCGCTCTCTCTTTCCTTCTTTCTCGCATGTACATACTGTACAAACTATATCTACACACGTCGGTATATACGAAGCTAAACGCGAGCGCTTTATCGCACTGGCGAGCGCGACACGTTTCAAGGATCCGCGCGCCTCGGCCACGTAGTAGCTTTTGCCGCGCCACGTCGTGTGAGAGCGAACGCGTCGTCGACGCCGAAGAAAAAGGGAGAGAGAGAGAGAAGTTATCGAAGAAGAAGAAGAAGTAGGTAGCGAAAGAAAAAGGAGGAGAAGGAGGATCATGCCACGACGACCCTTTCCATCGAACAGCCCGAGCTTCCCAGTAATTGCCCAATTTGTGTCAAGGCTTTTTTTTTCCTCAGCTTAACAGTTGTGTGCGGGCAGTGTGTTGTGCGGCACGAGAGCGAGAGAGAGAAGGCAGAAGTGTGGGTGCGTGCATGCGTGTGTGTATGTATGTGAGAAAGAGAGCGAGCGCGTGAGGTGGGGAGAGAATCGCGAGATAAATCGGCCGGCGACTGGCCGTCGGCATATACCGATCGGAAAATCGCAAGCGGGAAGATTAGCTCGCCCCGCGGGAAAAGAGTCATATAAGCTGTGCGTTCTCGTGTTGTGCCCCTTTTGTAAAGTTTGAAAAAAACGCGTGTCTTCTCGTCGGTCTGTGGATCGACACAACATATAGTGACCAGACTTTTCAAGTGTGTCTCTCTGTGCCTGTGTTGTGCATGTGTGTGTGGGTGCCGGTCTTTTACAGCCATCGTCGAGATTCGTGAACAAAAGTAGTGTGCAGTTCTCTCCTTTATGACGCCTTTCGTGAGTTTGGATTTGGCTGGTGGTGACACGCCGCCCTTTTGCCAGGAAGTCGTGAGTTCTGCGTCGATTTTATACACACACAATACACGACATAATCGAGGTTTCTCGGTCCGCTTTTTTCCTCCACCCACCATACGGCAGCTCCGACTGTCCAAGTTTTCAAATAGCAGGGGCTAGTCTCTTACAAACAACAGCGACGCGGATAATTTATTTCGGGCAATGAAAGATTACCTCTCGCGGTCACCCCGTGCGCGATATAACTTATTCAAGTTTTGACTTATTCGGATTGAAATTCCGCTCGCTTGATCGGGCTTGAATAATATATAGCCGATGACTCATGGTGGTGGTGGACCAAGTAATTCTTTCGGATCAAGAGCCTTTTGTCAAGTGATATGTATACTTGCAATAACTGAAGTGCCTTGGGGACGATAAGAGATTCGTATACTGCGTATAAACGATGTATACCGGGTAAAATTGAGGTGCGCGTACAGTTTATTTATAACTTTATCCAAATTAGTCAACGTACTTTGCACATTATGTATATGGATATATTCAAACAGAAAACTGAGAGACCGCCATTTTACCATTTAAAAGCTTACAATCTCATTAAATTCACAGTCACGTACATTATTTCCAGTATTAGCATAACACAGTATACAACAATACTGTAAATATTCCAATATAAATTTTTACTCGGCGGCACCGCCAATTCATTCGAATCCCAGCAAGCCCCGCATTATTCCGAGCAATTTCGACCTTTTGTTTAATCGTTAGCACGCGTAATTGCGTTTTGACCCGTTAACAACAATTATTTCGCGTTAACGCGCCGTGTCAATTAAACGAGCGCGCGCGTTTATATATCTACCTACTATCGGCGTGAATTTCCGGCAAAAGCTCGCGCAGAGAGCCACCAGCCAATCAAGGCCCATAATCGACTGCGTTGTGGCGCGACGTGCGTGGAGGAGAGAGAGAGAGAGAAGTGAGAGAGAGAAAGAGATATATATGAAATGTCGAAAAGCGAGATAAAAGACTCGTTTTTCGTGCTGCGCACGCGGATGTCCCGAATGCTGTCTATCGTGGACATCACCACGCCGATATCAACCAATCCGGTACACAGGATACACGACATACGCGCACACTATACCTATATAAGACACGCTCGTATATTATACTCATTTATGCGTGAGCGCACGCGTATATGTATACACGCGTGTGTATCGGGTGGAAAAATTATAGCACTGTTATGTATACCCTTGATTTTGGTCTACAGTCAGAGCTAATATTGCTCGGACATTCCAAAAGCGTATTTTGCCCGCGAATCAGGACACCGAATCATAAATGTCCGGTTTTGTTTCTTCTCTTGATTAATTGAGATTTAAATAGATGAATTCAAACGTACATTAATGATAAAAAATGATGTGGTTTTTTGTTTCTCGTTATGCTCTTGCTATAAGTAGTCCGGTAATGTTGAAATTAAATTTTTTTTTATTAATTAATAATTAAATAAAGCTATTTGTTGATTATGAAAGATATAAAAAAAATATGATACGCTACTGTTTCTCACAAAAGAAAACTTTTGTTATAAAGAAAGATATAATATATATGTTTGTCAGAATACACTTTTTGTTTGTCATTGCAAATCGATTGTTCGAGTTACATCTGGTAAAGGTCAATTGATAAATACAATATTGCGTAATGGAGTTGCGCGAGGCAAATTTTATGAACCATAAATTTAATTTTAACCTACAATGTCGCAAAGTAAAATATATGATACCGCGGAGAGAAATTGTTTAGAAATTGAAATTTTTCATTTTATCTCGTTTCAGTAAATTAAAACATCATTTTAAATTAAACCCAATAATGTTTTATATGTTTTGAAGTTAAATTTTATTTTAATGAAACAAAAAATATATATTTAACGTGAATGTTGTATAATATTTGAATGTACATACATTTCGTATTCTTTACTAAAGATGCATAGCTTATAATATAATCTACAGACATATTTTTTCCTAGCCTTTATTACTTTTCTGACAAAAGAAGACTAAATTTTTCATTAACATAAAGATAACGAATAACCTTTAAACGTTTACGCATTAAGATTTACTTAATTTTCTTTTGGAAATATCGCATTGATTTTTTCTTTTACTACATGTGCTGTGGATAGAATTATTTTCTAATTATTTCCTCGTTGAATTAATAAATACCAGAAATGTATTTCAATTGAAATTAATTTTCCAATGTTATGCCAGTTGAAATAGAAACTATAAGGCCACCTGTGGATATGTATTATTTCGTAGATGATCATGCGCAAACACACGTTTTTGCATTACCTGTTCTTCTATAGACTATGTATACAAGAAAATAATTGGTTTAACGTTACACATCGTCCATAATTTTTTGCGTTAACGTATTACAAAATACAAAAATACGAATCGATCGAAGTATATATACTGGTTCGACGAATAAAAATACCTACGCGTGTATAATTTTTTTCAAAAATAATACAAAGAAAAATAACTTTTACGTATAACTACAAAAAGCGAACACAAGTATTAGTAAAAATGAAACGTATACCAAAAAGGATTGTCAAAGTCGATTCACGAAGCAATCAGTTTTTCTTCACAAACCTCGCGCCTAGATGTCAATTCTAATCGACGTTTTTTCCCTTTCCAGATGGCGGGACAGGATCCAAAATGGCAGAAGGACGCGTCGGATCAAAACTTTGATTACATGTTCAAGCTGCTGATTATCGGCAACTCCTCCGTCGGCAAGACGTCATTCCTCTTCCGTTACGCCGACGACTCCTTCACCTCGGCCTTCGTTTCGACTGTCGGCATCGACTTTAAAGTGAAGACAGTCTTCAGGAACGACAAGAGGGTCAAGCTTCAGATTTGGGTTGGTATTACATAGTATGCCTTTTGGGTACGAGAAGATTACGATGAATCGGGTGATATTGTTTAGTTCGATCAATTGATGGCGGGACAGCATCGTGATATAGAATTTAATTTGCACAACTAAAATAAAAATTATTGCTTAGGATTTTTTCGCGTAAAATTTTGCTTTCGAGAATTATTATTTTATTTTCTACCCAGATTCTTAAGTTTCAAATGCTTTTCATATTGAAGGAATATTGTTTGCTCAAGGCTAGCAGAATCAATATAGTACGGGAAATAAAGACTGAGTTTATCCAGAAGAATGTACCTAACTAGCTGTAACCTCTAAAGTATTTTTGTCCATGTAAACCAATTTACTTACAAAGTAACAAAAGGAAATCAATTTTGCTTACTTTTAGTCCTTTTTATACTCGATATTACAGTATTGTTGTTATAATATGGAAAAATGTTATTATACGGAGAAAGAAAACAATTACCCACAAAATATTTTGATCTCATCATTTTCTCAACAACATTAAAATAGTATAGGAAGATAGAGTAGGTAAAGTTCTCGTATATTATTCATGCGGGAAAATATCATATCGGGTGGATATAAGGTTGACGCAATATTCAGTCGTCAGATTGAACTTTATATATCCCCCGTTATCCGCCAAAGATCGTCCATAAGCCAAGTTTGAAGCTTTCTCCATTCTATCTCGCATCCGCGCTATTCTCTTTCTCCTATACTCCGTCGACAATATATATATTCTTGATACACGGGTGCCGAGATCAGTTTCCATATGACGCGTCTGCGCAGTTTGCGATGGCCCCGCACGCGCTCGTTGTTTCTCGCATTTACAGCGTGCGCGACGCGATATCGTTTTTCAAGCTTTTCGCATGCGCAGGTCGCAGACATTTTTCACGCGAAAATTTATGGCCCACTGACTCTGAACTAGGAAACGTGAGCTTCCGTAATTATACGTGTAAGGATAAATCTTGCAAGTATATTATGTGAAATTGTTATCTCGTTGATTTCATTTTAGCTTTTCTGTTTTCGATTATTTTTAATTTAGAGAATAGAGATAATTTGTACTCAATTATATTGTGTATATTGTATCATTATTATTAATAAGAAAAAGTGGGACCATTCTAATAAAATTCACTTTTAATACGTACCGTATTGCTAATAAATAACTTGTTAAATAATAATATTACACATTAATCTAATGAAAAACTAATCAATATTACATTAGTTCCCAACACAAAGAGAATCATTGTATTACCTCGTGTCAAAGGGAAATTATCATCACACGCATAAATACAAAATTAAACCATAATTATGCAATCAAGTCACGTGTATGCACCACAGAAATCCAATCGAGCGTATAATATATCCAGCGTGCGCGGCAAAGCATTAAAATGCATAATGTAATTACGCTTGCAGGACACGGCGGGTCAAGAGCGATACAGGACAATCACAACGGCCTACTACAGAGGAGCGATGGGCTTCATCCTTATGTACGACATAACCAATGAGGAGTCCTTCAACTCGGTGCAGGACTGGCTGACGCAGATCAAAACCTACTCGTGGGACAACGCCCAGATCATTCTCGTGGGCAACAAGTGCGACATGGAGGACGAGAGGGTCATCAGCTTCGAGCGGGGCAAGCAGCTTGCCGAGCACCTCAAAGTACAATTCTTCGAGACCTCGGCGAAGGAGAACACCAATGTTAAGGTAACGCTCTACACGCTGTTGGTTTTCTTTTTTCTGTGGAATCGATGTATATCCACGCTTTGTCTTGCTGGTTTCAAAGTTTCCTGAAAATATGTTACTATGCATAATAAGGTTGCTATCACAGCGTATTATGAAACGTATTTTAGTAGAAATCGAAATTTTTCAATAATGAGTATCTTAGAAATTCCATTTTTACGGAAAAATATGACAGTTCTTCGTATTAATGCAATAGACGAAAGATCTCATTATTTTAAATGAGGTCATTTATGATTTTTCTTTAATGGTCATTCGATGGATGAAAAAGTATTTGTGATTATCGTAATAATAGGAGATCGAGTCGATGTAGAATGAAAAAGTATTACCTGTGATACATTTGATGAAATTAAATGTTTCTTTAACTCAGCGAATCTCCGATACTCTATTGAAGTCTCTCTTTGATCAATCTATTGAAATTAAGAGGATTTCTTTCACTTAAGTAATCCGATTACGTTAAGTAGCTTTGCATTGCGCTGCATGCAAAATTTACGGAAAGTTACACTAGTGCGACATAAAAAAATAAACCGTCGTTTTAAAGCGAATTCAGTGTAGTAAAGATAAAATAAAAATCTTAGAAATCGTTATTAAAATGAATACATCTCTTTGAAATAATGTAGTATATACTACAGAATTCTTTAAGATTCCAAATAAAATATATTCAACCATAATTGTTTTTGGGTGACATAATGTTACCTGAAATATCTTATACTACTGCCATAAACTTATTTATACATCTATATCCAAGAAAGTTTGATAGTAAATACTGCAGAAATGCAATAATTCGCGATGGTAGAAAAATAGTACTCTATAATTATGTCAAAATGCATTATTTTACTATAGCATAGGTATAGTAGTGTTATATTTTACGTCATAACGATATGATTTGATATAATGAATGGTAAAACAGATTGGATTACAATTTTATTATTTATTTCTGTTTTCTTTTCATTAATTAGATAGAATTATGCATTCAGCAAATGACAGCTGAATTTAGATTAAGAATGTGGAAGAAATTGGCTCTAAACAACGATATTTCAACTAAGTGTTTATTTATTGGACAGCAGAACCGTCTCATTCCGCATCCTTAATTTTCATTTATTAGTCTTAATTCTTAAAACACTCTCTGACTGTCAAATAGTGAAAAAATTTCTATTGAGTAGTTAAAAGTCGTGCACTTCCGAAATAGTATGCATTCACTAGTTTAAAAGTGCATATTGACTTTAAAAAATTGCGAAGTCAATTTTATCATTTGAAAGAGTGAATATGCATTACTTAAATAGTGACTGCTCACTATTTCGGAAGTGCACAAATTTCAGCATGAACAGTTATTTTTTCAATATTTTGCATTTAAAGAGTAGAAAAATTAAAAATATTGATGGATTATTTAAAAATTGTGCCTTCACTGAAAAAATAAGCTTCCAAACACGACAACAATGTCAAGTAAAATTGTAAATCCGTTTCTTTGAATTCTCGCAGGCGGTGTTCGAGACGCTAGTGGACATAATCTGCGACAAGATGAGCGAGTCCCTAGACAACGATCCGACCCTGATGGCGGGCGGAGGCGGCGGGCAGGCCAAGGGCCAGCGACTGACCGACCAGCCAAGCAACCCTACGGACACCAACTGCAACTGCTAAGAAGCCGCGTCGCTGCCGCCGTTGCTGCTGCTGCTGCCGCCGCTGCTGCTCCTGTGCGCTCCTCTCATCACATGATAACAAAAAAAAATGTGTCGCGGCCGCGCATCAGACGACGCGACGACGCGGACACGCGCGACAACAACCGGGGGGACACAGACACATCACACTCTCGGGGGAGGTGCGCGCTGACGGACACAGAGAGGGAGAGAGAGAGAGAAAGAGAGAGATCTATACATCACACACAAAGAGAACAAAAAAAGAGAATAATAAAGGAAGAAAAAAAAATAACACGTTCAGATGCACACCTTCTCTCCGGCGATCGAGCTGGCTCTCAATAGCTAGTCCAAAATGACAAAAAAATAAATAATAAAAAATGAAAATACCCTCTTCGTCGTTCCTCCGTTCGTTCGTTCGTTCGTTCATTTATATATATATATATAATAATAAACATATATATACTTTGGGTGAATCGTTTCTGTCGTCGTTTTTTCTCGAGGGTAAATGGAAATGGGGGTGGGGGGGAGGAGAGAAATTTGCGGGGTCGAAAAATAATAATCAAAGACGAGAGAGAGGTGGCAAAACTGTTCAGTGCCGAGAGGATTGAGTTGGGATCGTTATATATAGTTGCTCGGACGCGGAGACGCTTATAATAATTCTCGTGATGATGCTTCGGAGGCACACGATGTGTTCTTGTTTCTATAAACTCATTTTTATTGAAACTGAATATTTTTGCCATTTGTAATAAGCGTATAGCGAAAGAGAGCGAAAGAGTGAGCGAAAGAGAGAGAAAGAGAGAGAGAGAGAGAGAGAGCGAGTTTATTTCGAGGAAATAAAAAATAGTAAAGCTGCGTAACTCAGGTGTCTAAACGATGTAGTACTTTTTAGATGTTGCTGACGAAAACTTTTCCATAACTGACATATATTCGAGTGAACGTGTCGCCCGAATCAGTTATGAAATGGCTTTTCAGCGGAATATACATGTGTTATATATGAATTTTATTAGAACTTGGATTCGTCTTGGACTGGAGTTTCGTTGTTTTTCAACGCGAGGCGCGCAGGCTACTAGCTGAATAATGTATATAAACATACTTTTTTGTTTATAATCTCTAAACAAAGTTACGACATCATAATAAGAAAGAATAATTTCGTTCTCTGTCTGGTTCTAACTTAAAATTAGTACTCGCATGTATAAGTTTATAAAAAATTCTAACTTACTGCAACGAACGCATATAGACGAGAAAGAAGATACAGCGACGGTCGGCCGATTCTGATGATTATTACACAAACGTTGATCCAGTTGATAACATATATTGAATTACATAGCGAAGCTTTAACAAAGTTTGTGTTCAAATATAAGAATCAGCTGTCCGAAGATTTTCTTACCGCACAATGTACTTTGCGAAATGTTGGCGTGTGGTGCGTGTAAATGGAGAAAAAGAGAGAGAGAGGCGTATAGGTATATGAGTGTATATCGCGCGAGCGCTTCGGATCAAATCACGGTAGGATTGCGTGCTGGCTGAAATAATGCGTAGCAGGAGGAGGAGGAAGAGAAGAATGTACACGCCACAGACGCATATCTATAGGCGAATGCATATATTATACATAGACACAGGTAAATTGGTACACACGAACTGAACGAATCCATCACGTACAAAAAACACACACCCACACGTATACCCTCAGATGTTATTAACAGAGTTTTGTATAGAGAACACCGAGTCGTAGCGAGATTATCTTGAATTTTGGGAAAGCCTCGTGCGCGCACGTCATTTCTCTCTCTTTTAAAATATAGTCACTGAAACGCGCATCATATATTATATATTTGCGATCCGGACGATCGAGCGTCGCGAGTCATCCTTGTATCTTGTAGTCGTTAAATGTACCGATAGCCCATGTAGTAGGAGTATTCTCAAACTATAGAGCAAGGTGACGCGGGAAAAGACAATGTTACGTGCAGTTTCATTCTCGAGACAAGTTCATTTTTACGAAGAATGCAAAAAAGCAGTATAGATCGCTATATTTTGGTGGAAATGCGCGCGCGCGCATCGAGTATCTATTATGATATCTCATTTATTTTACTTTACGAGAACTGGTTTTTCTGTTTTTTATTTCGAGAGAACGAGATGTGTCGCCAAAGACATCATTCGGTTTTAGCGCAAGCGCGATATATACCTGTAATAGAGGGAAAATTAAAAAAAAAGAAAAAGAATTCTCGTTTAAAATATTATTATGAGGAAAAGGTTGTCTCTGATTGTTGACGCTAGAAGCATAAGAAGTTTGTAGTGACTTGAGAAAAATCGTTGTGTTTAATCGTAAGAAAAAAAAAATGAAGTAAAGTTATATTATACGCGAGAAAAGAGGAAGAGAGATATAATAGGTTTTTATCGGAAGAAGAGGTCGATCGAGCCATAAAATTGTTTTCCAAATAGCCACGTCGTAGAATAATTATTATTATTATTATTATTATTATTATTGTTAGTGTCAATTTATGTTTAGACTTTGAAAGAACAAATAGTGTTGTTTATATAATATACATTGCCTTGTTTATTGTACGTAGCTGTACGAGATACTTTGTGAGTTTATTCTTTGTTCGTGCAAAAAAAAGAAAAAAAGAAAGGAAACCTTTTTGCCTCAATGTTTGTCAGATGTTTGAATATTACCGATGTTTTGTTGAGTCCAATGTATGCGAATTTAAATATTTATTTGGAAAACAGCATTAATTTCAATAAAATTTTTATTTGGTTAACTATACGCTTGGTTGTATTTGTTTTTTCAGCGTGGACTGAGAATTATAGCAAGATACTTGGAGAAAAAAAAGAATTGTTTTGTTTTAAATTATGTAAGATATATTATTTTGTTATTAATATTATTGTTTGACGTCAAAACACAAAACTCGAAGCTGCCAACCATCGCACTAAAAAAGCTTCTCATGTAGTGGCTCGGTCGGTGCTATCGTCTCCTACATTAAGTATACGTTCATTAGCATTGTTACTGGATTATTCATTGACTTTAACTTTACTTGTACCAAAGAATGTTTATTTCTCAACAAATATCGATTTTTATTATATTGTTAACTTAAAAGTGCAAAGGTTATCTTTCACGCATTTCTTACAAAAGCAGTGCTACGTTTTTCTTTGACTTAATTCAAACGAAACTTTAAAAATTGTTCAATCACGAAAAATCCAGTTCAATCACTCGCGATCTGCGACAACTTGATTCACACTGTCCCTCTCTCATTCTAAGTAAGAAAAAAATAGCCCGAGCAAAACGTAAACATTAGCCGGCGTGTCTATATATTATTGTTCGTTTTGTAATAAGCAGACGATATTATCATAATCGCGCGAGAATCAACCGTCAATTACGACGAACGAGAAACATCAAAGTATGTGAGACCACGGCGCTGCATCGTGTCCGCATTAGTACTTCAACTACCACGACGTTATATGAGAAAGGAGAATAAGAAAAAAAAAACTATTATGACTATATAGGCGAGCTGCCGACTGTACATATACAAAATATATATATTATATATTATTGAATCTGTAATGAAGTGTAATGTACGCGTTATTCATCCGTGTGAATTATAAAAGAAAATAAAAAATAAATTATTGAAGTAAAACACAAAAATAAATGAATGGGGACCTATTCTAACGTCTGGCGGAATAGCGATTGACTTATGATGATTAAAAAAAAAGAAAATTTAACGAAAAAAAAAAATATATTGAATCGCAAATCGACCCACGCCACCTTTCGACAACTGTATACTACGCTTATGATTTCTTGGCTTTCTAACTTTTGAGGATAAAGAAATAAACGTTATATATTAATTCTAACATCGGAGTGCTATGCCTATACGTGTGCATTCTTTTTCAACTGTGCTTTCTTTGTACTGGCGCCGACGAGCCGACGGTGGAGTAGTTTTTTGCGTTTTCATTGAAGAATAACAACTTGTTGAATATATGATTAATTGAAAAATACCAGTTCATTCTGTACTCGTATCATATCTTAAGAAACATATATAATTAGTGAATTTTACTCAGAACAACAGTACTGAAGCATAGAAACAGTTGTAATTTAGTTTATAAATATGATGTTAGTGTTTCAAGTACTTATTCGTGTAAATATATATTACATTGTTCTTTTCTGAAAACACAAAAGAGCTAATATCGTCGCTGTCGCGTGAAATTTTGGCTTGCGGTAAGAGTCGAGCGAATAAAAGACAAAATATTATATTTACATGTATACAAACTACGTACCGTGGGAAAACTTTTCTTGGTGGACGGGAACTTGTATGTATGTACTGTATCGTATGTAACTAATATTATGCCTAACGTTACGAGTAACGAGATATAATTATAGATGAGGATGCTGCGAAAAGAAAGCAAAAGTGTTGGAGAAAAAGCACGAGTTTAAATATAGAGAAAATAAGCAGCAACGAGGAGTGGAGATAAACAAATTGTAGCATTGTAACGTCGAGCGTTTGTATGAGAGTTTGTTGTACAATGTAGGCACCGAACAAAGGCATATCGAGTCCATGTCTCAGCGACGTCATTGTGTGCGTACACATATAGATTGAAAGAACAGAAAACATACATTACTAAGCAAACAGATCTAACGTGCATAAACAGAATTTACGTGTATACGCGACGTTTCAAATATATATAGTGAAGTAATTTAAAAAAATAAATAAATAAAAATTGAATATAGAGACGAGTGAACATGTCATCAGCTGATCTGCAATATATATTCGAGAACTGTAGAAGGACGTGTGTTATTGATGATAAAATGTGCATTGGAGTTGCTGCAAAAAAAATATATAATAATGTAAAGATAAAAACAGAGGAATAATTGTAAGAGGCGGCGTGCTATATGGTCGCTACCGCATACATACGCGGCATTACAAAAGATATAATGTGAAGTAAAGTTATAATTTACAAGATGTCGTCAAAGTTCATTTACAGCACTTCGCTACGACGTTTCATTGAAAACTTATCCCTGTTCGTTTAACATTCAGTTATTCGCTTCTTACGTCGACGTAATGATTTTTATGAACAAATATCATCCAAAAATTTATCATTTTCTTTTGTATCTTCGTCCCGAAATACAATTTTATTTGAAAAATAAGTTGACTTTTCTTGTAGAATCGTGTCTTAATTTAATATTTATAAATTAGGATGATTACATTTGAGTCTCCCATTTATCATTTTTACCCTAATAATTGCGCTATAAAGTTAAGAAAATTCTGGAATGCTTTTTAGTTAATATTTTTGGATTTATTTACGAGTACCACTTTAAGCAACGGATATCAAATTATTCTCATTGCAAAAATAGTTTTATAATATAATTAAAAAACTACTGGAATTAACTCAAGAGTTATGTAATAACTTTCAAATATTATACTGCCAACCCAATTGATCAATAACTTTTATTTTCTGTTTATGATAAAAGCGGGTTAAGTTTTAATCATAATAGTACTTTATCAAACGTTGAACATAATTTTTATTTTCTTTTATTGAAATTTATTGTTTATTAATAAAAGTTATTCTTTTGCTTTTTGCTTTCTCAAAAAGAAAGCTTTGTAACGGTGAAATTTTTCGACTTTAAGATTTCGATGATTTTCCATATTTCTGAACTCTCTAAGTCGAAATATGCGGTTTCTAGAAAGCATCTGTGTGTAAGTATGTGTCTGCGTGCGAGTGTATGTGTGCGTATGTAATAAAATTGTGTGCAGCATAACTGGAAACTGGACAGAGATACAAAGTTCATCTTTGGCAGGTATACGGAGTTTATTTTGAAGTTGAGCAAGTTCAATTGTATGTTTGATCGGATAGTATTAAGTATTTAAAAAGTGAAAAAGAAAAATATGGAAAAATCGAAAATAATTTTTTTTTGTCGCCGGATTTTGATATCTCCCGAAAGTAGGCCCATTTTCTGAAATTTCATAAAATTATCTATCAATCTATATTTTTGTCGTCCTAATCGGACAATATTAAGTCAGTTAAGGAGGGTATTTTGCTAAGGAGCGCATTTAACGGGTGCTTCCCCCCCATATTTTTATCCCACAATATTAATATTATTGCTTGCAAAGTAATTTAAACTCTAAATTAAAGATGAACTAATCGATTTTATAGGTAAAAAAAATATAAAATTTGCTTGCAGAACGAATTCAGAAATTTTACGAAATTTAAAAAGCTGTATGTCACGTATTTTGTTCAACTTTTCGTGATTAATATTAAATAATTTGGCCAAACCTTCGTTTACCCATATATTTTTTCATTGATTCTTATTTCTAATGGTTTCT
>UXGD01000775.1:0-46699 GCA_900474315.1 Torymus auratus
TTATTTGCTCCCATGGTTAGTATACGATTTTTTTGTCTAGTGAGGCCGAAAATACAACATTCGTGATCGGGCGCCGGAAGCGAAAGTGGTACTTTCGGCCCACTAGGCAAAAAAATATAGTATACGTTCCTATTATATATTATATTATTATAGTATTATGCACACATAGTGTTACTATACAAGTGCCAGAACGGGAGCAAACGAGCCACGAGGCTTGAAGCGTACAATAATTGCTATCGTGCACCTAGCGCGCGAAGACATACACACACAGCTCAGCGTCTACACGAGCGAATAGCTCTCGGGTTGAGTTGAGTGGTGGGGAGTTTCAGTTTTGAGTTCAGAGTTGACGCCGACGCAGAGAGCAGCAGCAGTAGTAGCCATTTCGCATTCACCGTTGCGATTTCGGCCAAGTCGTACGCTGCTATACCCGCGCGTATAGTTTGGCAGCCGTTGTGTACACCTGTGACTGTACCTATAGTTTGTGTGACTGCGTGTACGCCGTTTGAGGATACGACGATGGCAGCCAGCGCAGCGAGGAATCATGACAGCGACAAGGATGAGTAAGAAGGAATATTTATGTCATTTTGCTGTAGGGGATATATGCGTGAAGGAATTTAGGAATTTTCAAATTAAAGTAACGTCTACTGGTAGTGTAGTTGTGCGGCGTGTGGATAGATGTTATTAGACGGCGAGGTCCTGAATGACGTCACTCTTTTGCGCCTGGCTCGCGGGCCCGCGGCAGCAGCAGAGAAGAGGTCACGCGAATTTCGGAATACTTACCTACCCGTGGATCATTATTTTTAGATCGCGATAAAAATTGTAAAGTCAATACGGAAGAAAGAGGAAAAGGGGCTTCGGAAATAGTATAACACTTTTGAATTTTCACTAGGATGGATACTTGACTATAGTGTAGAAATTTTCGCAGCTACCTGTTGCTCTTTTTGTAAAATTATATTTAATCATGTTTAAAAATTAACTATATTTTTTAAGTACCTCCTTACATACGTAAAAGGACAGTGTATTTTATGACTGTTTAGGGAAATGAGTAAAGCATTTAAAAATAATATCAAATCAAAATATTGTTATCATTGATTAGCATAGTATGTACATTAAAACGCGACATATTGTCTAGAATGTTAAAAGATTAAAAATTAATAAGATGTGATCAGTTATCGTCTTATGGCGAATCTACTGCAGTATCTTGATTTATTAATTTTTTTGTAAATATGCAGTCATTGATGGAAAAAAGAGATATTAAAAAGAAAAATGTAACTTTTGAAGTATTATACGAATTATTTTAGCTCTGTGCACTGTACAAGAAACATAACAAAATAGTTCGTCATTTGCGCAATATATAACATATTCATCGTAATCTCTATTTCTTAATGGCAACATTTTGTAACAGTAGTTATCTACATTTTGGCCTCTTGTCAATAGATTTCTTTAATGTATAGTTTTATAGACTGGTTTCTCTTCTCAACACGATATAATGCAGCTAATATATTTTTGGGATCACTTTTCGCAGAAATGAAGAAGGATTGGTGCGCCTGAGTAATCCAAATCTCAAACTGCTGGACCATGACATACTCTATCATCTTTCGCTTGGAACGAAAACGCACGATCTCGTCAAAATGTTCGGCGACGTGAAGGTATACGACAGTTTTATGAATAAAAATCTTAAATTTAGAACGAAAGTTGAATAATATAAGTATTTGCACAGAAATATGTCATCCCTATTGAGAAAAAATGTTAGGATGTAGTAAAGCAAAGAAGAAAATTCTCATATCGAGCATAATTGATTTAAATTGCAAATCGCTAAGAAAATATGCATTCACGTGCTGATTGCTGAGCATGCAAATCGCTCGAATGAATGAATCTTTTTATGAGTCATTCATGCGAAATGTCATATCAGAATATCCACACCGCGCGAGATAAGACGCCATTTTTTTCTTTTTTTTTCTTTTAATATTACTAGGAATTTTCTCGTTATGATATATCGTTCATAACATAAGCATACGTTAACAACCGCTAGTCCCTAAATGAAAATCAATATGTTAATCTATGAAACGTTTGTACAGTTTGTCTGCATGGGTGGAGCGCCGTCGCGCATGGAGCACTTCGCAAACTTCATATTTTCCGAATTGGGCGACAAACTCCCGCCAGGCACTAAAATCCAGGATATGTTGGAGCATTCCCATCGTTATTCCATGTACAAAATTGGCCCGGTACTTTCTATAAGTGTAAGTATTTGAAGCAAGCGGAAATTGATAGTTATTCAAGCAATTACACGTATTCATATCTTAAGTGTTGAAGAAAGGGAGTTTAATAGAATGATTGCCATCAGCATTCATGTGGACCTGCAAGTTCATTGCTTCATATCCTTAAAAAAACAATTAACAATGCAACATTAACAATTCTTTGTTTTTCCAGCATGGAATCGGAGTGCCTTCACTTCAGATCCTCCTCCACGAAATCATCAAGCTCATGTACTACGCGAAGGTGAGGAACCCCGTGTTCTTCAGAATAGGAACCAGCGGCGGCATCGGAGTGAAGCCCGGCACTGTTATCATATCGAACGGAGCTGTCGACGAGATGATCAACCCCTACTTCGTGCAGGTATAACTATATACACGCACGCGTCAGAGCACATGCTCGCTGTGTTTTTATTTACATTGACCTTTTATCTGATGCGTGATGATATTTTGCAGCAAGCACACGCCGCAGATTATCGCATAAGTGCTGATAACTTTAATTAGGCGAGAAATGTTTATTGCAAATATCCCCCGATAAATTCAAATCCTTTGAATAAGAAAATTTAACGATTATTTCGCAGGTAATAGCTGGCAGGAGGATCCAGCGACCAGCAGTGTTCAACCAGGAGCTCGCCGATGAGTTGAAGTCGCTGCACGACGAGAAGGACGGTTACGAGCTGGTGACAGCGCGAACCATGTGCGCGATGGACTTTTACGAGGGCCAGGGTCGCCTTGACGGTGCCTTCTGCGACCTCGCCGAGTCCGAGAAGACTGAGTACCTCAAGAAGCTGTACGACGCCGGCGTGCGCAATATAGAGATGGAGGCGACCTGTTTCTCCGCGCTCACTCATCTCGCCGGCATCAGGGCGGCTATTGTCTGCGTGGCGTTTTTGAATCGCTTCGAGGGAGATCAGGTATAGGAATTGATGTTTTACTGGTGCATTGTAGTATAAACTGGAGGCATGTTGTACGCGACCTCGTGATAAGCGTTGCTGGTGTGTGTGTGGTATGTTTTATGTTCGCGCTAGACATAGATAACGCGTGCGAGCTTTAATCTCGAGCTTATACGAACTAGTTGAGTGAAAGGTTCAGCCTTCATCTGCGCAAAAAAATTATTGCTCTGATAAGATCGTTACGCGTGATTGAATTATGAGCGAGAATTCGAAAAATTTTAAAGTTAACTATTTTGTGAATTGTGTGGTTTTAGGTTTGTCCGCCGAAGGAAGTATTGACTCAGTGGGAGCTGAGGCCGCAACAAATTGTCGCACGCTACATAAAACGGCATTTATAGACAATTAGATGGCGCAGCCTGGCCATACTGAACTAGACCAATCAAATTTTGATCGACACTATAGGGAGATTGCGAATGGAATTCGGTTCTTCGGTTTTCATTCATCGGTTTATACAATATTAAGAAAAAAAATAGACATAGATAATTAAATCAATATGTTTCATAAAATCATTTAGAATAATTTACAAAGAAAATGCCTCGTAAAAATCTTTTTTTGTACGTTTTTATAAACTTTTTCTAGTAACTAGAAAATGAATTATTCTTTTGAACTACAATTGCATTCTTAAAGGTGGATAATCACATTTTTTATAAAGGTCATATTTGTTTGAAATGGAATAAAATAATAATTTTAAATTTATTTATGTTCGAATTATTTAATAATCAGAAATTATTAATATGCAACTAATAAACATTATATTTTATAAATCAAACTTTAAATTTTTATGTGTTCAAAAATTTCAAAATTGTGAGACAAATGCATATAAGAAACGTCTGCATGTTGAACTATTTAATGTTGTGGAATTTATATGACAAAAATAATATTTTTTGTGAAATAAATGTACACAAAATTAATTTTATTAAAGTTTTATTTTCCTATGGACAAAATATACAGGTTGGTACAAATATAGTACGAATTGTTAATAGCATAGATCCTTTTAGGTAACAAATACTGCTTTTTTTCGTCGTACAACGTCGAGTTTTAAATAAATCATCTTATCAAATTTCCCTCTCGATTTAATTTGACCAATTAAACAAATCAAATTGCCATGTAATCGTCCAAAGTTATTATACACGATCCTTGTAGTTTATTATAATTTTGACGAGCGCAAAGCTTTTAATAATTCGATTAAAAATTTCAAATTTCGAAACAGAATTTGAATACAATAACTGTAATTCATAGCAATTACAGCATCTACACTTTTTGTCCATTTTACGCGATATACCATGTGACTGTTTTTCTTTCGTTATTACCCTTTATACGTTTTGATACACGCATGTACGTAATATCCTCGTAATAATGTTGACGATATCGCAATTGGGAATTTCGTAGTAGCGTTAGGTTCGAATATATTTATATACGTTATAATCGAAGCGGTATTTTATTTATTTCTTATTTATTCTTTGCATGTTATGGCTAATAATGATGAGACAATGCTTTGTTTATATGTAGGTAAAAAATTTGTCGAAAAAAATGCCGCTCTTTGACGGCGTCTTCAAGCGCAAGGAGTAAAAAGGATAAATGAATATAATAACATATGAACCAACGGAGTAAAAAGGTATTGCTTTTATTTGCAATATAATAAAATAATAGTCAAAGCTTTATAAAGTAATTGAACGAATGCGGAGGATAGAAATGTTTTAAAAAAAGAAATGGCTTTTTATATTTTGTATAAAGTAAAGATAAGAAGCCTTCTGCATTTAAATGTCTTCACAATGTATTATGCACATAAGAATACGTTATACTGAAATATTTGTAATATCTTTATAGTGTTTTAAATGTATCATGCACCGCATAAATTATTTTTAAAACATTTTCCTCTGCATATAATATAATTATAATATAACATACATACAAAAAACAGATTTATACCTTATCACTGGACAAAATCTCAAACTAATTTGTATTTATTCTAATATCACAAACTATTCTTATTTTTCCATGTTTTCGCTGTTGTAAAAATAATAAATTACAATTGCGTGTGAACGTTTGCAAGGTATCTCCTACGAAGTTATATGCACACTGAAAAATCTTCCCCGTATACGGAAGCAGCAATCATTTCGTATTTTTTATAACATTGTAGCTTACGAACTAAACTGTTTTATTTTCTTATCTCTTTATCCTGCGTTATTCTTAACCGTGTATAGACAATAATTAATTACATATACGTACGACGGACTTTTAAAAAACGTAGTACGGTATTTAGGTCCGTGTCCATTGATCTTAAGAAATTTTTCAGTGTAGCAGATCTCGACGTTAGTCAATTAATTAACATATATATATATGAGCAGTTGTAACCGATATATAATATAATTCATTAAGATCGTTTCACTTGCGAATTGAAAAGGAAACCTGCGTATACATGTCTGGTGTATGTGTATATGTCGTGCAAATGTCAATGTTGGCTTTGTGGGTAATGTTTGTTTCTCTTTTCCTTTACTCATGTACGACGGATGATGTTCGCTTTGTGACGGACGCAACGTTGTCGCAACGCTACCATAAGCAAACTTAAAAAACGTGGTTAAGGAAAATGATAGAAACGACGGTTTAGATCCTCTCTGAATGCGCAATCTCGTATGTATTCGTTTTGTCTATATGTATGTGTGAGCGATATTATATAGTTTATACTATAAATTTTTTAATATATTCGTTAAAGAGGTATGCACAGGCGCCGGCCACTTAACTCACGTATTATTGAGTAGTACGAAAGAAAAAACTGTTATTTCGATTAAATCGAGTTAATCTTTCCCCCATTTTTTTATTAATGTTTACATTACTATCACATATTCGCGAAAAAACCGTGGGGATCGGCCGTCGGAGGCCGTGTTTGCGTCGCGTGAAAACTCTTTGGATGCCCTGACACTTTTCTCGGTGCTCTCGCAGTGCGTCACTGTACTACAGGTATCGTGTAGGCACTTACAGTCCAGAAGTTTGAACAACGAAACGTAAAAGTTAGAAATCGTTTTACAAAATTCGCAAATCACGTGTTATTCTTTTTTTTGTATGATTGAAAAATGATAAATGAATTACATTGCTTTAGCTCGATTGTAAATACAAACACTGACATTTCTGTAAATTGTGCGGTTTTGTTCAGTACATTGCATATCTTAATAGCCCCTCGAGTTAGTTGATTGTTTTGATTACGGAAATTCGAGAAACTTGCCAGCGGTGCATCCAACGATTTTCTCGACTATTAACATATAGTTACGAGGCCCTCGCGAACTAATAAATTACTATAATAATTACGTAGTTTCGATTTACTGTGGGACTCAGACGCTGATAACCTATAGGAATGTGCTGTATCTCGAAAAAATCTTAATTATATATGTATATATCTTTTTTTGTTCTTTTTGTTGATTATTATTAAAATGTCGGACCGTTTGTTCATCTTTCTTCTAATATAAAAAAAGAAAAACTACACGCTCAGGGCAGTTCTGTATATCTAATTAATTAGTTATCGAATTGGACGTTACTGCGTTCGTACAGAGACGAACGTTATATTTCTTTTCGATTATAAAACAAACAAGCTTGGACTGCTTCGCTTTCCGTTTTGACGTTCGAGAACGTCATTCATCGATGGATATTTGATTATTCTTTGAGACTATATCGGAGTTGCAAAAATTGGATTATCTTATGCATACGTTTTTATTTAAGATTCTTTTACGACCTAAGATCGATGCTTCGTAAATTATACTAAAACGTTGAGATTTTCATTCTTTCTTTTAAAAACCCGGCGACTTCTGTCGTATAGCTATACAGTTAGAAAATTAATCTTGGGGAGTCTGTCAATTCCTAACAGTTCTTACAAACTATTAATGAAGTATTTTATGTAATTCGATAAACCCTAATACTACTTTTTCATTTAGTCTTAACGAACTAAGCAAAACACGTGAATCTCATAATAATCTTATGGTATCGAAAAACCTTAACATTAGATCCATGACAGTCAGCCATTCCTGTACAGTTCTAAAGCGAAAAAGGAAACCTACAGCTTTAACGTATGCCAATCATGATTCGCACATTCTTCTAAATTTCTTTTAATTGGCTAATTCAATTTCGAATATCCAACATGGAACAAATTTACATTCGATAAAAGTCTGTATTCATTTGGCAATCGTTAAATTATCTTTCCTCGCTTACTCATTTATGGCGACGCAAAACAGGGACAGTAATTATCGATAAAAATTAATAGATGACGCTGCTTTTATAAACAATGATTGTGAAACTTTAAGAAATATCGATAATTAAGCAGTGTAGTAAATTTAAAAATGTCTAAATATTCTTACATTTTAATCCGCCTTTTTATACAATAAAAAATGCAATCAAGTAATTAAAAAAATATCTCCAACATAAATGTTCGAACAAGTTCCCTTGTTTGCTTTCATGTCTTCTTTGAATAAAAATTGTTATATATCGTAGCCAATCGACCAGTAACTTAAAACATCCCTGGCGCACGGATCAAACGTCACCCCCTTTTCGAGGGAATAAATTTCATGATCGACCTGATCGCGTGCACGTGCGCGTCCCTGTTAAAATTTCGCCTCCCCTTCTCCTCACCATTACGTCGCGAGTGTCACGTTTTGGCACGAGTAGTCTTTCGAAAGAATACATATATCCCGCATTCGGATGTACATTGGCGTTTCGGAATTATTCCACTTTTTTTTTCACTCACTCTCTCTTTCTTGTTCAGCGCGCTGTCACGCGATGCGACCGCGGCGCCCTTGCAGGCTAAAAACGATTTTATCGGCCTATTTAAGACGCAACGGTGATGATAACGCGTATACGTATATGAATACGCCTTGCGATTTCTCTCGAAGAAGCTCATAAAAAAAGTGATTGAAAGCCAATTTTGCGTTCAATTGCGGAAAAATTAGATTTTTTTTTAACGCTTGATATAATTTTCCTACTCTGTCACTCTTTCGTTTCTTTTTTTTTCGTTCGGAACGATTATGAAGAACGCATAATCATACACGGTTAGATTAGAATTATTACAACGTATTGTCCAACTTACACGGTAAATAAGGGATGACGCGCACAGTTTACACGAGAGATTCTTTTCTTACTCTTTTCCTCGACACTTAATCGTTCGGAAACCCGGAATCAAATTCTGTATCCGATTGCGATTGCTTTTACATGGAACGCCTGTATTAGATGGCATCGCGACAATTACTGCGAGACCTAAGTCGGAACAATTCCATTTAAAACAACGATCGATTCAAAATTTCCTCCTGGAGATGGTCGATCCATTTTCTTTCTTCTCGCATTACGCTCTCTTCTCCCATTTTTTTATTCATATGTATATATACAAGACTAGGATACTTAATTAAAAGTTTGTTTGGAGGCCCCGATTTACGGGGACGTGTATAACATGTGTGTAGGTGTTCATGACGCACTTTAACTTCACTGTGTTCATTCTTCTCGCACTGCACTATACGATTGTCGCTTCTCTGCCTTCTCGGCGCCTTGTGTCTTCTCCTATCGCCTCGGCGTTTATCTACGTAAATTCGGATTGCACATGCCCGATTCTTCGAGAAAGCTTCGATAAATATGCCTACATATAGTAACCAGCCGTTGCGAACACTTTCGCGTTAGTTTCACAAGTGTAAAGTGCAACGATATAATTGTGAAATTGGTGATAATAACAACATTTGCTGCGAGGCTCGATCGATATCGCGCGTATATTTATCAAAACCTTCACGAAGGAACGAACTTTCTGTTCGTTACCTCAACGCAGCATGGACACGCCGCCGACCTTTTTTCTTTACCATCGCCGTGCTTGTTTAACATACAAGTTTAAGGTGTGTCGTTTACAAAACAAAAAGAAAAACTATACATACGAAACATATATGAAAAATGCTTTACAATTGTCTCTAAGTATTTATTTATATATATAGGCTTTCGAGCTTTTGATTCAACAGTCTTTGCACGCGGTCGTGTTGTCGTTTTGTAATATACACGCAACAAAACACAGTACAAAAAAAAGGTCCACGCGTGTCCACCTTTTTTTTTTTTGCTTTATCACGTCCCCGCTAATAGTTTCTTCGAGTGCACCTTTACCAAAGTATTCCAAAGAATCATCGTTTTTACTTCCCCGTATAAGTAGTAAAAAGTATATTTATATAAAACTCAAATCGAGTTAATCCGGCGAAAAAATGAAAATTTCGACGCGTCGTTTTATCCCTTCTATAAGAAGTACGTACACACCCACCCTCAGTTCCCCCCACATCCTCCGGACATCTAAAAATTGCATCACCCTTGGAAAATAAAGGTTCGTCAACGCATTTGCAAATCATTTTATCCCCGTCACTCGAAGAAGCCGCACGCGACGAGAGCTATTACACATTGCCCTCTCCCAAAAACGCCGAGGCGATTCATTCGCTTTGTCTTCAGGCCATAGCTGTCTCGGCGCCGCAGCGGTGCACGAACCGGCCCCCACGTCATCCGAGCGGCTCGGCCGGCAGCACTATACTGACAGATTTGCGGTTTCCGCTAGTAGTTGTCGTCGTCGTCGTCGTGGGTGGCGGTAACGCTGCCTCCACGTCCGTCTCGCGATGCGAGGGTGCGAGAACGCGGAGCTCCGGTCGTGGACTCGGTGGTACTGTGATCGCCGATGGTGCCTGCTTCGCGGGGCTGTCGAGAGAGTTGGATGACGGCTCCTCGCTACTGTTCGAGGTCGTAGTGCCTGCTAACCTGTGAATGATTAGAGAGAAAGTTAGAGGCGCGGTCGAACTAATGCCAGATGTTTATTCGTATATAATGAAAATGTATATTTAAACTATACAATAATTTAGTTTACCAACTATACCGACGTTTGCTTTCCTTTTATTATATTACCAAGTTACCACAAAGAGGAAGCTACTGTATAAATTATTTATAGCAACCAAAAGAAGATAATCCCCGTCTACAAGGTTTACCATTATATATATACATAACGAGCATCATTATAACAAGCTCTCTCACTCTCTTCCGAAACTTCAAAATTCATCGAATAATAATTATATATTCGACAAACCTCTCTCGTATTATACACATAATATAAGCATAATCTTTGGAGATGTTGCCTCTTACGTAAGCCCCCCGTCTCGGCAAAGTTCGCGCGCGGCGGCGAACTTATGCAACGCGCGGGACGCTTACGCAATAATTAGGATCTCTCGATTTGGGCTCCTTACCTGTGCTGCGGAGGCGGGGTCGGGGTGCGCGAGAGCGGGAAACTCGCGACCTCGCGCGTCACCGAGAGCGACCTGATGGAGCCGAAGGTCTGATCGGGCGAGAGGTTCGCGCCGGCGCTTATCTGCACCATTCCGCTGCTGAGAACAGAAAATCACTGTATTAGTCGCTGGAATTTGACATTTTTCTTTTCAGTTCTGATATACTTGTATAGGATAATGGTGGGTTGTTTGGGAAAATTGTTAATTAATCGGTTATAAAATGTAACGGAAAACTATATATATATATATATACAACAATTTCGGTTAATTGGGAATATATTTATGACCAAATTACAGTGGAATTCAGTGATATATATTATAAAAGAGTATATATATATACATCACAGCGTAGACAAAATTAGACGACCTTAATTGTCTCGCATGTATACTTCTCCTGTACCGTTCCACTTTCAGGCTCTCGCTTCCTTATCGCCCTTTTAATATATTTAAATCAAGCGTCCGCGAATCACCGACACGGACGAGCTCTATAAATACGAATCGTACGCCCTTATGCACACGTACCGTATATATCAGCCAACAAAACACGCTTAAAGAAAACCAAATCGATCGTTCCAAAATATAAGCAGCAGCAACAATTATCGCGCTTCCTCTTCGCCCGGCGATTCCATATCTCTTCCCCCAATTCTATCTCACCACTTTGAATACTATATAACGCGGCGATCACGCGAGGTCGAAGACTCGCGCGGAAAAAAACATTATCGCCGAATGTTATTTATGATAATCTTGTATATCGCATGGTCAACAGAGGCGATTGAACCGCGACGACGGTAAATTTTTAAATCTGTCGACGATCGCGAGGATGCCGACGACGTGCGCTGACTTTCAAAGCAAGAGAATAGCGCGCGCCTCGCTCGGCATTTGAATTCATGTCGAACCGAGGAAGTGAAGAGGATGGTATATAGAGGGTTTCTTCGTTTAAACTTGCACGAGGTAGTGTAAGGCGATGCACAAACAAGATTTGCCGTACAATCGATGATGCGCGCGCTCTATACCCATATTATCACATCTCTGATAACAGGCTGAATGCAAAATTTGAAGGTCTATGCGGACCCTGACCTCGATACGTAGCTAACTATTTCCAGCGCGCTACTCTTAAAGTTCTTTTCAACGCGTCTAATCTTCCCGCAAATTTAAATTTTAACAGATAAGAACAAACGCCAGCAGCGTAACCGCATAATATACGAAATTATCTACTTAACACTCTGGCCGCAAACATTGTAGCTCACTCGACGACCGCGCGTCAACCGAAATTATCACATCGACACCTGCTCGTCATTCTCCGCATACCACGTGCGACTTCGGTTGCCTTCGACGCACGCGGAAGTATAGCGTCGCCTCGTTATTTATTTTTCCCTCTCGCGCACGCGCCGCATACTTATCACACATCACGCCGGTTCTTCTTCTTCTACTTTGCCTCCGAGACGCTTACTTTACATATATATAGATACTGCGCGTCTAACCTTACATGGAAGACTCTTACTGGTCAATCGTCGCGTCTCTTTTTTAATCTTTTTTTTTTCCTTTCGTTATTTATGATTGATAATAGCCATTAGTTTTGAGCAAAAAGCGACTGGTTTTTACTGATGTTTTGTATTCGCGAGAAAAGATTCATCGCCGGGTGATTTTGAATTTTGTAAATATAACGATGAGTCGTGTATACGCGGAAAAAGCTTATAATTATTACAATGGTTTTGTAGACCGTACCGGGGACTCATAATCAAGTATAAACACGCGTTTAATTATAGCGAATATTTGTTCGCGTTCGATCGTGCAAATACCGGAGAAAAATCAAACTTCCTTCAACCTCCATTACCGCGTGTTTTCTTTTAATCAAACACTCCAACTACCGTCTAATTAACCTCCCACTTTCCACTCGCCTACTAATTGCACACCTCAACCTCCGTGTATTAAAAGCACGCGCGCGAATATATATACGAACTTTTCCAGTACGCGCGCGCGCGCTCTACATACAGTCGTCTTGAATATTACTAATTTAAGCGCGCGACGTGTCTATATTTAGACGCGCGGCAACGGGTGGACGGACGACGCGACGATATAGCCGTCGATATATATGTATAAGGACGATAATTGCGGCCGATGTGTGTAAAGATAATATATACGGTTGCCTCGAGACGCGGTGTGGTTAGTTATTTTTTTTTTATTTCGATATAAAGTTGGTGGGAGAGTTTCGGTGGTCTTGGGGATGCGGAAGTTAAGGTTTAATTGTTGAGGTAAGTGTTCGATTCGAGGATATATATAGAGAGTATAGGTATAGCTGTGACGATTATTGATGCGATTCAAGTTCTTGAATGGAGAATGTGAAAAAATGGCTTATGAATCAACGCTTCCTCATTAAGATTGATTAGATTACGTTCTTTTTTTTATGAATTACGAGAAATAAAGTACGTGTCGTTATTATTATTATTTTTTTTTTCAACTAGAACAAGCCAACAAACGGACGACGAACACGGATATATCGATGTGCACACATCAGCCCTGATATGATTATGTAAGTACACTCGTAAATGTAGGTGACATTATATCTTGCGGTTTTACTTCTCATGAATTATAAAGTTATCGTTGTGGTGACACCGAGAAAATTGATTGAATTATAGGCAAACGCTTATTTACAACATTGCTATATTAACCCCTTTCTTTTCTATATATTATGTGCATCACGTGTTCGCATCCAAAGAAATTAAAACCCGCCGTAATACGACAACGCAAACAACGCAACGCATCACGAAATAGTCTATATACCATATTACAGAAACATAACAAAGTTAAATAAAGAAGTAATCGCCTCCTACCCTCTACATAAAACATTCAATTCTCACAAAAACGGATCAACAAACCCATTAACTTATGTTCCAACCTTCTAACAACAACAACAACATACACAATGCACAAGTGCACGAATCAACTCACCTCATGGATCCGGAGGTGACGAGGAACGGCATAGGTGTAGGGCATGGGCTCAGGGGTGAGCTGCTGACACTACTGCGCGTACTGCTGAGGACCGAGTGAGGACACTGGGGCGGCCCTATGCGCGCTACCAGCTTGCCGTTGAGGGTGCCGTTGACGCCCTGTCGGCCGTGACTCGTCGAGCGGCTCCGGAAGCACGGGATCCGTGGCCAGCTGCTCACGTCTTTACCTGCAAACATGAATTCGAGGCGGTGGTTATAGACGCGTTCTGGATCTTTTTCCTTTAATGATATTATATATTTGAGAGAAACATAATATAGTGGTGAGTCAAATTGATTCGAATGTTTTATAGGTATAATAGTGACATTAAAAACTTTAGGATTAATTTTGTTGAGACTGTTTTGGTCAGGCTCTTTATGTAGGTATATATAAACGCGTTTTTTATGCATATAAATATATTTATGTATATTTGCGTAGATATTACGTGGAAAAGTTTAAAGGCGACTGAGACCTGTGGGCTTTGAGAAATTCCCCGCTGGAATATTTCTACGTGTTTTATCTGTTTTATAGACGCCTGCGGAATGAAAGTATGCTAATGCGCGTATAATATACTTTGATACTAATACCGCGAAGCGCACATGTAGCGGGTGTACAAAGCTCGCATATAAGCTGTGGCATCTCTCAACATTTTCCTTTATCGTTTTGTTTGTTGAAGTAAGCAAGGAGGTCAACGTTATTTTATAATTGCCGTATACACACTTCGTGGCATTACAAGAAGTTCAAAGGCTTATATCTATATTGTGGTTTACATACCTAATCGATATCGCGTGTATTACAGCCTGTATATACACCTAAACGCACTAAATAAGACATTCGTATATCCAACCCTCGACAACACCATTTCCGGACAGTATTATATATATACCAGTTCTGTTACGTATATACATACAACCTTTCGCTTATAATATCTTAGAAAACGCACACACGCCCACACGCTATACCCGTCACCGCGAATATATAGTTACGAAAAGCATTCCACGAGAGTGTCAAAAAGACCGCTGCTATATACATAAGTCGACGACGCGCCCGTGACACACACAGAGAGAGAGAGAGACAGCGTTGGCATGTAGGGACAAACTAGTCTCGCGGGAGAGATAGGCGCGCAGATGAAAATAGCCTCTCGCGCGCGGCGGGCCGTTCAATTATAAAATAGCGCCTCGCGATCTTTACCGCTTATGCTATTCACATATAATACAAAGCGAATTATTAAGCTCGCGCGCGGAGAAGTCGACGAGAGCACACGACGTTGTTGCAGGTGGAATTATATATATATATATAAAAGTGATTCGTGCTATATTAGGAGTGGTTCACGTGCTGGCGAGCGACTGCAGTCTGCTGGCAGCGTGCTTAATAATAGAGTTTTTAAGACGCGGGTATTTCGGTTGGCTGTTGAACCGAATTCTGTATAGAATAAGTTGCCTCTTTGTATATATTGAAATATCTGATCTCGTCGAATCAATCCGACAATGTATGTAATCGTACATATACGCAAAAAAATAGATGATATACTACGTGAATCGTACATGACCCACTGCGAACACATCTATACCGCTAAATATACTGCACAGTAGCTGTCGAGACAATATATCCTTTCTAGAGCAGCAGTAACAGCAGCAACAGTGTCGTATACAATTTCACATAACTCATCATCATCGACCAAACAGTACGAAAAAATCCTCACGCCACGCGGCCCATTCTACTCGCATCATATACATGACCTCTGCGCATTCGTCGCCTGCGGACACGATCGCGCGGCGGCGTTCCGCTTCTTCTGGTATAATTGCGTATGCACACGCGACATCACGCCGAATATCACGAGTCATTATACAGCACACACACACAGAGACACTTTGCTCTCAGCTGGCAGTCCAATCGTGGAATAGGGTCGTCGCGATCGGCGTCGTGGCGGCGCGCATCAGCGACGTTATTTATGGTAACGAGGCGCGCTCGCTGCATCTGTAAGGGCGGGCGCACACGGACGTCGTTGACCGCTACGTATATATAATTCGATATTCTCGCATTAGCCTGAATTCGGACAATCCGCTTACTTAGTTTCGTTAAGAAGCAGCAGCAGCAGCGCCGACGCGAAGGCCTATAGCCTCGTCCTAAATTTTCACGTTCCCAATATATGTAAGTATGTGTGTGTATATAATGCTTCGCGTGTTGGCTCTCTTGTTTCTAGAGAGAGAGACAACAGTGACGCTTCTACACACACACACACATGTGTCGCGCGATGTGTCGTCTCTGGCGCAATGTTATGAGGCGTTTAGACGGAGTGTGAATCGACGAGAATATTGAGAAATTTAGATTGAGATGAGGCGCGGCCGTGTCTGTGTGACGAAAATGTGCGTTGCGTAATGGTGAATAATGAGAGGGAAAGAGCGAGAGATGGTAAACGTTTTAATTGGGAGATGAGTGTGAAAATGTAGTGATTTTGTTTGTTAATTATTGAGGGAGGTGAGTGCGATGTACAGCGTGAAATGAAAATTGTCGATAATTCAGACTACGCAGTGTTTACGTAATCACAGCGCAGTTTAATTTGACAATAATGACAGAAAAATTTACAATCAATCTCTTTCCTATATAAACTTCCTTGTATATATATTTTTTCAATTATGAAGGCTTGGAAAGTAACGTTATTCATTCGCGGGGTCACTGGACTACATATGCGACGCTTATCGTACATCTCAAAAAGAAAATGCTATAATGAGACTCGCATTATATACGGTGAACTCGGTAATTTCACACAAGTACTGCAGAAATTCAATAATTCAAAAAAAAAAGACACGCAAATCCACGGAATTGGGTTAGGTCAATTGATTAGCTACTGCAGTAGCAAAGAACTTAGTTAAACAAGAGCGCAGTGCATGCGATGACCTACTCAAATTTTCCTCAGCGCCGATTTTGTGCCTAAGTATAAACGCGGCTATTTTTAAAAAGCTCGAAATTATGTAAATAGAAAAAAGTTTGCCATTGAAAAACACAAAATAGCGAGCTTTTCATTATACTTTTTAAAGCTCGTATAGTTTATTCAATTACAATTCGAAAACAATACAACGTAAACAACTAATTCACCTCATCCTCGACCATCACCCCCATATAACCCTCCCTTACCGCAAAAAAAACGCATTGCTAGTGCCTTCTCCTCACTCATCGATCGCCAGCAGCAGCAGCAGCGGTAGCGTCGCACTCGAGAATCCAGCCGCGCTCTTCACCCACACTATACCTACTCTTACACGCCCGAGTAACGCACGCGTGCGCATAATTCAACGAGCATATACTGCACGGACACTTTTCCGTTTGACCTTATTAACGCTAGCGCGGTACTTTTTTTTCGAAAAATATCCGAGTCTATATATACGGCCAGCTTTTCGGGAAGAGAAAGATATACATGGACAGAGGTACAATATAACAAGAATTGGTAGACGCGTGGGTGGGCTCCTACGAGCGAGAGGCACACACGCGCCTGACCTGCATTCGCAGCTGTACGGTAGTGGCAGTGTGGTGGGCTGTAACACGAAAATTACGAAATTCGTTGATTTCAAACGTCATTTGCAGCTCTTGTGTGTTTAGTTTCTTTTTTTTTCGATATATATATATGTTCGGTAATCAAAAGGACACGTGCACATGGCTGTTTATATTTGCGAGTTTACAGAGTTCGTTTATAATAATAATATCATTCCAGGTTTATAAGAGAGAGAGAGAGAGAGAGCAGGAAATTTCCGGAAGCTATCAAGCGCAAATTTAATGTAAACACGAGATTACCATGCAAATTCCTATATAAATTCGAGCGCGCGGTATATATATCAGTATCCTCTCTCGTGCCTTCGTGATATAATAATTGAATTCCCTTGCGATATGACGTTAACTTTATCGAAAACGCTTGGCTGCCTGTGAACGGGAAGCTGATTGTTATTTCTCATCTCTGCCGGGAGAAGATGAAAAATTACTATGTATTTTAACAAGCATCCCGAAGCTATATTTAATATGTTTTCACCGATTAATATATGGAAGCAATTCTAATAATTTGTAATAGGTATATTTTTACTACGTATTAGCGGCTATAAATTTTAACGATAATTTAGTATAGTGTCAGAAAAACGTAATTTTCAATACTAATTATTTGTTCGATAATTTTTATTAAAAATCGTCCCGGATCCTATACTACACACTTCATTTACTAATTGCCAGTAAGTATATAGCAACTTTTTCTACAAACCGTACCAATTTGTAGTGACAATTTTTTTTCCCCGTGGTAAAAACAACATTTTCTATTTCCCCGCTTCGCATAAAAACGTAAGCGTTACAAGCACTTACATACGCGCGTGGCACGAAACGAATGACAATCGTTATATATATACCTGTACACTTACACGTGCCCAAAGCACACGCGATCGCCCCGAAAAAAAACAGCTCTTGCGTCTATATATCTCTCTATTTATAGCGATTCCGCTCATAAAAGTTGCACGCGGCCGAGGATCACGCGAGTGAGTCTTCGCCCCTCGACGGAATTTGCGAGCAAGGACCATCGCTCTTCTCCCTTGGCCATACATAATACACCTGGAACTGCTATGTATACCTGCGTCGCAAAAAGAATCAGCCACGAGCGTATACGTAAATTGGAGTGCCGGTGGAAGACACTTTTTTGCGTTATTTCTAGCATCGAATGAAGAAAAAAAAAGTTGTCTGTTCGCACATGCGTAAAAAACAAGCTCAACGGTATGTTGAGCGTTGAATTTCCAGGATATAGAGCTTTGGATATACAGGTAATGGGAGAATGTAACGCCGCTCGGTTACGCTTCGCTCTCTCGCGAAAATATGCAGCGCGAGTCCCGTTAATTCTCGGGCTCGCCTGAATATCTCGCCGCGGAATCTTCCGCGACTTTTCTCGCTCGTAGATTTTTTTCTTCACCGTCTACGGTCACGGATGGAAGGCCGAGCGCGGGTTTCGTTTCCGTCGTTTATTCCTGCTCGAGACGGGAAGTGTTGTATAGTACACGATGAGGAGTGGTTTTAATTGATGCAAGGAGCTAGGTGTTATATATTACGGTTCATGCTATCTGGTCCGACGCAGTCGTTGGCTTATGTAAAGGAATTTTTTTGTTAGCTCGCGACGCGTGCGGTTGGTTTACGCGTGAAAGAATTGATTAATGTCCCAGAAACGGAGTTTTATGTAAAAGAAAAATGTTTCTTATCAACAGTCGAGTTCCGTTATGTAAATTGGAGAAAACTTTGTACACGTGTTGTTTTTCCTGGAATACTCTGCAGTTTTCGCGTAAATAAGTGATATATCTCGCAGTGAGCAATGTTGACTTTTGTTTACGCTATGATTAGAAGTATGCAAACAAAGAGCAAACTTCATCGGTATATATGACGTGTATACATTTTTTTTTCGATACACAAGCAAACGCATTCTGTATACTTTTAGATCTGGTTTACGTCAACCGCGCGCGCGCGGCACTTTGTCCAATTACGTGCAGTATACATAAAGAAAGGAGTTTCTTCAAAGCGTATACGCGGATAACAAAGCATTCAGAGAAATTCTTTCGCGAGATACTCCGAATCGACTACTCGCTTTTCTTCCCAACCAAGGAAATTGATTTCTTTATATTGGTTACACAAAGAACTTGGTTCCGCGTATATATACATTGCTTCGAAATATAATTGATGACCGAGATATAAGTTAATTTGCTCGCGCATAGCTTCCGCGTGATGCAAACGACGTAATAACCGCACACGAAACAAAGACATGCGTATTACAGTGCCGGGCTTGTATATAAGTACCACTCTGAATGCACATGTTTGTGCGCCGGGAGGCATGTGTGATGAGATTCATCTAAGACGGTGTAATGTCTTATCTCGACTTGGCTAAACTTGGGAACTACATACGAAGCAGAGACAGAAGACTCTCAATGCAAGCCTGAGAATATCAGCACTCGAATCGAGTGCCTCAGCTTCAGACAGCAATCTCTCAAAAGAGACCAGAAATTATGCAAGGGAAGCGAGAAACTTGTTAATATGTCATTAAATTATAGACAATTTCTTTAAGCTGATAAATTTTACATTCTCTATTAATAGTAAACTTGCACGCTCGAAAAGACTCGAAAACTCGTCTATTCTGTTTTTTTTTATAAATGTTCAAGGTTTCCGTCAAGCACTACAGCTGTTGTAAAACAATTTTTCGATTAAAAAACGGTCTTCCGCAAACACAGATTCCCATCAAAAGTTGTGCCGCCATCAAGGATTTCACTTATCGCGGAGGGCCAGCCACCGCAAGTTATATATTGTTCTCAGTCACGTTATTCCACTCTGCGCTTATAACTTTAACATCTTTGTCAGAATAATTTGCATGCATTAGCATACCGAAGTGGCTGCAGCGATGTGCTCGGGCGCCAAAAAAGTTTGCCAAAAAATTGACCCGTACGGAAAAAAATGTTTCTTTTGCATTGTATCCTCTTGACGCAAATACACACAAATAGTCGTTTCTTATACCACAATTCGATTCGATTTATCATATTAACACACTTTTCCCTCAATAAATATAACGTTGAACAAAATGTCTCTTGAGTCCGAACTTACCGAGCAGCTTGGCGCCTTGGGCGGGGCTGAGAGGATAGAAGTCGCCATGCAGTGGGCAGTGAAAGCCGACACGTCGCTCGCGCCTACGCGCCCTGCGCGTCAGGGCACAGAGGAGGCCGCCGAGACATAGCATCAGCAGACCCACAGCGATGCAAATCGGGCCCAGGATGCGCGAGTTGCCCGTGAACGCGATGCGCGCCGCGTACGAGTCCTTGTCCTCGTCCTCCCCAGGACCACGATAAGACGCCGCTGGAATGAGATAAACAAGATATGAGGTTAGATTATCTTTGTATATTGCATAGTGATGGTATTAGTTTAGAAGTTGATGAATTGCTATACAGTTTATATGGTGTATGGTGATTGATGTTTACGTGTTTAATGAAGACTCGACAGTGTAAATTTGCACAAATGTTCACCGATACTATAGGTTTCGGCTGATTGTTTGATCAAGGAATCGTTTCAGCTTTATCCGTCATATAAGAGTTCTACTATTTGTTTTGAATGCAAACACACACATACACAGGAACGACTTAATGTCGGCGATTAATCCATTTATTCCACTCTGATTACTACACAACGCGCGCCACATTTCTTCAATGAGAGATGTAGAGGAGGCGTAGGTCAATTGCTCTTTAAATCCATCGCTCTCAATAATAATTAACGCAATCATCCAGGTCACGTAGATCCATAAACTCGACGTTTCTGAGAAACTCGAATGAGAGAAACGCAGTTCACGAGACGAGATTGATAATGAGGGGTATTTGAGGTCGTTCACATTCTCGGAGAATGAACTTCGTTATTGTTGAGTGTATATCGTCTTCGTCCTCATTTTAAAAATATCTATATAAAAATAGGAAAAGTCGTCACGAAGGGTAACAATTTAAAACCCATAAAAGTGTAAAAATAGATGTCGACGGAGATTAGAAAAACGAAGCTATAATATTTATTGCTTCTTAAACCTGACACTTTTAAATTACGTTCATTATATAAAACTTTGAAAGCGCGCAAAACTTTTATCTATCGACCTTCAATAATATCCTAATCATTCATCCAACTTTTTTAACGTCGATCATGTACGTCCCCGAAAGCCATCGCGCGATAAAAGTCTCGAGAAATTTTTATTGCCATACCGAGATCTCATCTTGTGTGTAAGAAGCGCAAAAAAACTACGTCATGTTCTCGAGAACGCAGACTTCTAACGTTTTGTGTACGCACGCGGGGTAGACTTTTGACCTAGTTCGCGAAAAGGTGACGAAAAAAAAAAAACGTCGATAAATTTCGCGCGCGTAAAATTCAATGCCTTATTCATAAAACGAGCTTGCAGAACAAAGGGCAAACCGAGAGCGGAGGATGAGGTTTCCAGTTATAGCGGACGGCGCGAGGGATGGAGCACACAGAGCGCGACATATTGAGGCTAATTTATTGTAATTGCGGCGCAGTTCTCGGGAGTAAATAACGCTCTCGGAAAGCTTAATTGCCCGTGTATTTGATTTAATTAGCAGTTAAATATAAATTTCGGAAATTCGTTGTTTTTGTGTGTAACAGTGTATAATGTGGACGGAGGTTCTGGTAAATCTCAGCGACGTAGTAAATATTATATAGAACTCACGAGCTTTAATTTGTATGTAACAAAATAAGCTTCTTATATATCGCCGAGAGTACCTTAAGACCAAAGTGACATAACCTTGGGCTTATAACTCGAGAATCTAAGAAAAAAACCTTCGGAAAATGTTTTTATGTAAGCGAATGAATTTTTTCTCGCAACGAAATCAATGAATAAAACAAGAAAAAAAATCTGTCCACCCTTACTTATATAACGCCCTCGAAACTCCATAACTCTGGTGGCAGGCGATACGCACGGGAATCGATCTTTTATTAATGCCATTATGTTCGGACGATGCTCGTGGGATATTGGATTTCTGCGGCGTGGAGAGAAAAATCTTACGCGATCCGCGACATTGGCTTTCGCTAAAGCGCAAAGATGAGAAATTTAATATACCAGAAAAGTGTCGAGTTAGTCGAAACGTCAGTCTCGAGTTTTGAGTAAGTATAGAATCTGCCCGGTGCGATAAGAAAAATTATTTCGTATATAAAAAATTCGTGTGTATATTTGCTAGTATATTGATTTATCTGGCAAAAACATTAGTAATTATGTAATGTTAAAACTGTCACGTCGTATTGGATTTCTATATAGCTTCGAGTAAAATCTTATATGCGATTCTTGAAGTGGCTAATGTCAGGTAAGCGAAAAGTCCATCACGACTTTTGACGATAGTAAAAACTGCCGAGTATGATAAAGCAGTTTATGCGATGAAAAATTTTTTCACCTGTTAATGGATACATTGACACAGCTAAACAGAAATATTCGTTACGCAAAGTCAGTACGACACGGAAGAAGAAAAACGGATAATAATATTCCTAAAGCTAATTTGAATCGAAAACGTCAAATTCGTTTGATTGATGAACATGTAATAGGGATCTAGAAAAACAGAAGAAAAATTTTCTTTTCTTTAAAGTAGAATTGGCATGAAATTTCGCAATTTTATAATCAGTTTTTATCTATATTACAGATTTCCAACTTTAATAAAAGAAGATTCTTCTTTTTCCAAGCAGTTCTAGTTTTACATCAAAGTTGCCGAATCAGCTATAACGTCAGCTTAAAAATTCTTCCCTTTTTAAATGTCGCGGAAACCATATTTTCAATATCACGTTATTTTTACTACAAAAATAAAGAAAATTCCACATCTCTTTTACGTAACTACTCTTTTCATAAACGATTTTATTCTAGATATGCAAAACGGTTATATCAGCTCTCTATTATTCTTTTCCGTCCACATGTTATACGATTTCATATATATTTGAAATATTATTTTTACCTAAATTCGAAGAAAAGCACACAATCACGCAAGTTTTCAAACCCTCGACGGTGAAAACTACCGCCCCAATCTCCGGAAATTCAAACCTCCATCCGATAACAACATCCCTCGCTAGCGTTTATAACCGCCGTCGTCGCCGTTGACGACGACATCGTTAGCGACTCTCGCTCTCGGCCATATAGGGTTTCGCAGCGCTGTACTTACACTCTCATCGTGATACGCGCGTGCAGTGCAAGGGGTCATTTGTAGTCAGAGAGAACGACGCACTTGCCCGGTTTCCTCGCAATATATACACGAGAGCTAACGGAAAAATTATCACGCCACTGTGTGTGTGTGTGTGTGTCTCGGCGAGATAAGAGCTTTATTTGGGCTTCGGACGATTATAGCTCGCCACCGATCACTTTGTTTTCGTCGCGCCACGTGGACAGAGACCGGTTTTTTTTTAGAGAGAAACTGGATGAGTGTCTATACGGAGAGTTTGTTTTCGGTCGGCCGGTAATTTCGATGACTAATTGCCGCCGCGAGGCTGAGATTGTTACGACGCTTGTGATGGATGGTTGTAATAATATGCTGGAGGTTATTAAAGGCAGTTATCAGTATTGATGCATACGCGTCAAAATCGTTACGAAATGTCGGAAAATCTACGGTTCGCGTTATCAGATTCATTCGGCTTCTGTTAATTGAGATTTTAAATAAAGAGAACGAGAGCGCGACACGTGATAATTATATGTATACTTAGCATTATCTTGTTGTCCTTGCCTCGCTGTTACGTTATATATACACATATACAGACTCTTGTGTCTACAAAAACTTGACCTTTTGCGCTTTTTATACTTTATCCGCAATCACATTACCCAAGACAAATGTTTGCAGAGGCGAAATTGCGTTACTTTTTTTGGTCGATTCGAAATTTCCATAACTGCACACACGAAAAAAAAACAAAAAGCCAATATTAATGGTCCCGCAGAGTTTATAGTCAAAGCGAAAGCACCAGTTCGTTTTACTCATGAGCAAATGTTTATTTAAAGTCAGATTGGGATGACATTCTGGTAAGATAAAAACTATGAAAAAAATGAAATTTTTGTTTTGTTTGAAAAACAGATTTTTTTCTGAAATGAAGTATATTTATAAAGATAATTTAACTTTTCTGGATATAGCGAAAACCTCATTTTCACTATTTTTACTGTGAAATAAAATCTTCACTTCTTTTTCATGTTTGAATCATTTCAGAAGCATGTTGATTTTACAGATCCAAAACGATTATACATTACTCCGGCGGAAAAAATGTTATGTGTTTTGCTTTTTTTTCTGCATGTTTTGTATATTTTCCGTTTTTATTTTACTTTATTTCTGTATACTTCTGTATTTTTCTGTATATTTTTTTTCTGTTTTTTAGACAAAGAAACAACAGAAAAATCATAGGTAAAAACCGAAATAAACAAAAATCCAAAACATCTAGAAAAATACTGAAGTATACATAAAATACACAAAAATACACAGAAAAAGGGCAGCCTTCTATCTTAAAACCAGCTCTAGTATTATACGAAAAATCTGAATTTCCAGCACGACAAAAAAGCTTCCTTTACATCATCCCAACCCACAGCCGCTGACATTCCATTGACAAAACCTCTATACTCCTCAACCCCGACGACCTTCACCTCTGCACCTGCAATCTCATCATCCTTCTTATCACACTTCACGTCTCCCCACTCAGCAACCCGATACACCCCCGAAATGACACGAAAAAAAGCCTATAGCCCCACTTCGTTCCTAAGGTTTCCAACCAGACAGCTACTCCCGCAGTAACTCAATCCTCCGCGCCTCTAAGTCTCTCATTATACCTCCTTACCTCATCCACACATAAACATACAAAGTACACTTTATAGATATTCATATTATCATTGTACACGTACCAGTGAGAACGGCGCCTACAAGGACAAAGAGGAACCCGAAGGCGGGCAGGGCGATCTGGCAGTTGGCCGCTACGACGACGCCGGCGACCATAAGCCCGCCCTCGATTTTCTCGACGCGCAGCCGCGATATCGACGCCGGGCATTTAAGCTTAGCGCCGAGGCCACTGCTGCTGCTGCCATGGTGATGCTGATGATTGTGGCCAAAGTGCGCCCCGTTGTTCAGGATGCCCTCCTCTGGCGACGCGTTGCACGGCCTGTAAAAGACAATAAGGATGTCGATGGTTAGCGACTAAACGAGAGCGAGTGCTGTGTATATATAGTATTTTTTGTCAATTGGAGGTGGGTGGAATGATTAAGTTTTTTAAGAAGCTGGGTTATAATTTTAGTGCTATAACGAGCTGTGATGGGGTTTGTCATTATGGTGTATATATAGTATTTTTCTTGGGGTATAATCAAAATTATTGCGTAAAAAGATTCGTCTGAATAGAATATAACGTTCTTGTAAAGTAGCTTCGCTTTGAAAATACACATTTATAAAGCTCATGTCATTTTTGATATAGAATAAATTATTCACAAGCATTTCGAAGTGTCTCATCACTATATGAAGAGACTCGAGATTCTCAAAGTTCTGAATAGAATATAAAAACTTGCAGCGATGTAAATTATGAAACATATATAGTATATAAGACCATTGTCAACGCAGCGCATATAATAAGCTACTTTGACAACGACCTATGATCAAACCTTTGCCATCCCATCACCAAGTAATTAATTAAATTTTGAAGCATATTATATAATAGATATCAAAAGATATAATCATTTAAAATGAATTTGCCTAATGAACGTACAAAAAGCAGCCACACACTACGCACTTTCCCCGATTTAATTAATACTCCACACGTTATACGCTCGAAATTATTCAATCGCGTAAAACCTCACAAATTATACTCACGAGTAATCCGCACCGTCACCTCGCATCTCATCGCCTTAACTTTTTCCGTATACCCGCTGCTCTAAATCATCACCACGCTACTATGCGGCCGCATGTAGCTGCTACGAGCGATCATCATCGTGTCTATCTGCTGCGAAGGTGCTCAACGCGTTCTATACGAAACCGCAGTTCAAAGCGCGAGATAACCGCCTCTTTATTATTAGAAGCGCATGGCGGCGGCGCAAGTATGTATGCAAGATGCGCCACCTTACGCGCAGTTTACTTTGTCGCGAGTCGCGCCAAACGCTGCAGATATGCACATCATTATCGCCGCGTGAATATTTCGCAGCGGCGCGGCATTGAGTTTGTATTCTTATTTAAAGCGCGATTGAGTTGTCAATGCGGGAGAAGAGCGTATGTGTGTGTAGTAATTGACGGGAGCCGGATTTTTATCGGCGTTGTTTTTGACGACGAGGTGATAAGGTTTTTATGCTGGCCTGATGATGTTCAATGAACGTCGTCGTAAAAACAAATTAGGGAGGTGTTCTTTTTTGGTGTATATAAGGCGAATGGTTGATTTTTACGTCAGTATTTTTATATTAATTTTACTTATGCATTATTGTCGTAAAGCACAGCGTACACGGAGAAAAATTTATCAGTAAACATTAATTTTTATTTTTTATTAAAAAAAATTTACTTTTTTCACGGTAGTGCTGGGACGCACTCGTCATGTAGGATTTTTACTTATTTAAATAGCAATTTTTATGGTTCTCGTAGCAAATTTACGAAAATCTTAAAAATTACTATATTTTTAACAGCAAAATTACGAGTGTGTCCCAGCGCTATTATAAAAAATAATAAATTTTGTTATAAAAAAAGTCAAGTTTAGAAATAAATTTTGCACCGTGTATAGTATTCGATTAAAATAATACGTAATGAATCATAAATATATACAAATTAATTTGTATCCTGACGTTTATCCGATGATTATTCAAACGTATTATTATAATGCATGACTATTGAGCACAGTTGTGATGTCAACGTTAGTAATATATACGCATAAGCGCTATTACAATATTACATAAAGAAATTAAAATTCCACAATCTCGCGGCTACAATATATTATATTCCACGTCGTCAATCAATCGTCGCTTTTCAAAAACTTTCACTACACCCAAATCCTCACCAAAGCTCTCTCATAATCTACAGCACACACATGTACCGAAAATCTCCAATTAAACCACATCACCGCCGCGCGGGAATTATGTCATGCACCACCCCCGCAACTTTCTCACCGCTCTTATACACAGCTCACTGTCGAAACTCCACCCACACAGAGACAAGATCAAACAAAATACACACGCGTAAAATTATCAACGCGTCGCTCGGCACTTTTCCATTATCAAGTTCCTCCGGAATATTTTTTCCGCGCTTTGTATCGGCAACACGCGCATACTATATACACATGCGGAAGGCGTCGCACTTGCTGGATGAATTAATCATATAATTATATATACCGAACCATTGCGCGTTTGAAACGTGAGCCGTGGGAGGCGCTGAATTGATATATTATTTTGCTAAAGCTCGCACATGTGTGTGCCATGTAGTAGTATAAGTGTCACTTCGAGCGATATCGTGAGAATCTTTGCTATATTTTTCGCGTAGTTCGGTATCTTATTTCGGCGAGATATATACTACATAGCGTCGTCACGGGTACGACGGTGATTGCGATGCATAGAGCGCCGCGCGCGACTTCCCGGGTTTCTCGCATAATGCGCGAGAAAATATGTGTGTACGCGTAAGCACAAAGCTTCTTTAACGTATAACTGCAGCGCGTAAGATGACGGAAACCCGAGAAGTATTATGTGTTTCACGTGCCTTATACATGTATAGTTTTTGTCTAGTTTGCACGACGGAAGTTCGTTAGCGAAATAAAGTTTTAATCAGATTATATGTTATAAAGGTATAAGTCGCTGTTGCGTCGTTTTATGTCAAAAGTTGAATTTTTATGTTATAAAAAGTCGTAATTAGACCAACGACGATGCGAAAATATGTTATATGAGCATAAAGTATAAAGTTCATTTCCGGGATGAAAAATGCGCGAGATACGCGAACCTTTGTCGTGTATAATACTTTATCTGCGCGTAACATTTTAATAAGACATTTTGCAATTAATTTTACAACGAGTAAGTAAATTTTTATAGCGCACTACTCAGCGTGCGTTCTAATTAGTTGATGCAAAAATATTTTACAAAGTGTAGTATACTTAATACATACTTTAATTTCCGCTATATATAAGGTCGGTTGAAAGATAAAAGCTCAAAGCATTTTTTAATTAGTATAATTAGTCCCTATACATAAATAAATCATAAAAATTCTGCAACCTCTATATACATCGTCAATTCACGGTTCTCCCAATCCGTCATATACCACAAGCTCTTCGAAATTTTCCGAAACCTCTCGCTCGCTCCGTCGCACATCACCCGTAATTCCCCCGATTTTCCGCGTTCCCCCGCGGAGATAAACGACCTCTCCTCGAGAACGACCTTTACACCCGACGAGCGCGCGCGCCGCTATCTCCGCGGAGCACGCAAATACACACAAAGCGTATATAAGTACGCTCGCGATAAAATCCGCGCGACGAGCACAAAGCCGTTTGTTCCGTAATCGCAAGCGCGATGTACCGCAAAGCGAGCAAGCCTAGCTACCGCGTGCTTAAAATTTTCATTGACGCGGTCGTATATAATAATAAGTCGTCCCCGTTGCGCGCGCGCGTTAGTTTATGATTTAATAGCGCACGTGCGGTGAGTATATAGTGCGTGATGTATAATAGTTTTCGAGAGAGACAGAGGAAAAAAACCGTTCGACCGCGTGCGCGTGAGCTGTATATATATAGAGGGGGATAGTTCTAGAAGGAAACAGTTGGGTTAATTAGCGCGAATTTAGTCAGTTTATATTCGCGTCACACAGTGCGAGTTTATTTTGAAAAAATGATAATTTTTGTTTTAGCTTCTCTTTGTGTAAAGCCGGCGGCGGACAAAGGATTATAAGTATGTCTTAATAGCTGCTTTTTAAATTACACACATTATTTTTACATTCAGTTAGTTAATTCCGCATAGGCCGTTGCGGTGCTTATTTAACGCTCTTATTCCAACAAATGCGAACAACAACATGTTATATACGTTTTAATGATGCAAATCCCGCGTGTGCTCCCACGCAAAACTGTTCTATACATCAAAACCACAGCTTATTAAAAAATTATGATAAAATCCTTCCGAAAGCTCCGACCAGAAAACCATCCACGTGTCCACCACCACATAACCCTCTATATATACACAACAATCCGCTTACTCACTCCCACCTTCCGCACGTGTACAGACACACACGTACCTATATATAATACGTGATGTGTTCGCCTCGTAACCTCAAATCCCAATCCACGCACATAAGAAGAAAAAAGCTCGCGCGTAACGATCAATTGGATTTGCTAGAGACGATGTGTATGTGTGACGTCGCAATCTAGCATATAATAGTGGGAGGTTCAACAGCCTCGCGATGTGTTACACGGCTGTTAACGGGAACCTCGTCGTGTATATATACAGCATAGCAGCAAGTAGCCTTTCGCCGTTCGCGCGCGTATATAGTCAAGGCTGTATAAGCGCGCGCCGATGCGCGAAAATTGTTTTTGCAGACAGCAGCGACTCGCGTGTAGGAGGTGGTTTTGTACCCGCGCGATAATACAGATACGGTTACGGGTTTTGCGATATACGGTGTGGTTGCGACAATGTCAGAACGCTATGTGTGAACGTTCCTTTTATCTATACTTATGTGGGAGTAGAAAAGCGTGGGGTGAAAGGCGTACGGGAACGTGGTTTTTGTAATATAAACGCTGTAATATAATTGTATAGCTTATTGGCGTGAATCGCGTGAAATTTATCAATGATTGGAAACCACGGAAGTATAATACGTGAATCACCTGCGTAACCCGCGAGTCGATAGGCTATACAACTGTTAATTCCCAACTGTGTATTGCTTCGGTTACCAGGGCATCGTTAATCCCCTTCTATATAGATCTTTCGCAACTCTTCGCGATGATGCATGCTTACACCGTATAAAAAGCCGATGATGCACTAAAAAGCGAAACGCAATTAAACCTCGAGCGAAAGCCTGCGACTACTTACATGTATATCGACAGCAGCGGTTCGTTTCACCAGTATATACCGATAAATCATTTCGCGACGCCGGTATATATATAAAAAACCATCACACTTTACTCTCGCGCGAAAGCTGTATAGATACATGTAAGTATACGAGATACAATATATATATATACAGGTTTGTCGTGTTCACACGTCGACTTTCACTTGTGTACACGTGCGCGTGGTTCGACGCGTTCGCGATCGCGCCGGACAATGAGGCATAGTTTCGTCATGATATTCGAAAAAAAGAAGAATGTAGAAACGAAACTAAAATTGTTTCGATGAACCAAGTTGATTCGAGATTTTTTTTTTTTTACCACGCTAATTGCTAAACGCGCGTTGTGTGGCTTAATTTAATTCGACGTGGAAAGTTTTGTAAGCGACGATTGTGTGTGTGAGTGTGCACGCGCGCGCCAATATGGATTTCAGGTGTGTGTTACTGAGGCAACGCGTGTATATATCTATCTAGACTAGTAGTCTACTTTTTAGCCGCATTTAAACGCAATTAACGAAAGTAATCGATGAATATATGGAAAAATAGAGTGCACTACGCAGCGTTCTATAAATACACTTATACGGTGTGACCGTGTATATAAATCTATGCCTACATTTCCGCGACACGCGTGTAACAGCCGGCAACTATCATTAAAAACGCGAGCTATATATTGCTCGCAAACTTTCCACTTCGTTTCTCTCCCCAATAAAAAAAGTCCAAGAACTCTCGATCGTCTTTTCCTTTCATATATACAACACGCATGCACATATACACGCACGTTTCCTATCAACCATTACACTTTTTTTGTCCCTCAACCTCCGCGCGAGAGCAGCTTTCGATATATGTACCATCAACTACCGCAGAGAACAAAAAAAAAGTGGTGCCGCCGCTGCGCTCTATACGCGTTGCGAAAGAGGAGCGGCGGCAATTTCGCCGTGTATACATCATGGGTACATACCGTCCTTTTGGTCTTTTTGCGCCGTATATATATACGCACGTCGCGACCAACCAACCGAACGCCGATCGGAATATATAAGAGTCAACGACCCGCCCCGCGCGACGCAGAAAGTATATATATTATACGCGAGAGTGGGTTGCGATATACGTGTGTGCGTGTGCGCGTTGTCTTTGTTCGACGAAGGGACTTTGAACCTCGTGCAGTGTAGGGGAGAGAGGCTACTTTTGGGGGGATTTGATCGTAAGAGCCGAGCGATGACGGGTTTATCGGCCCCGTGTGGAGAGAAGAGAAGAGAGTTTGCGTGTGCCGGGATTTTTCATCGCTCGAACGCGTGCTTTTATGGGCGGCTAATGCGAGCGGGGGTTAGGGTGGTCGGACGATGAGTAATAAGCGCGAGTATAGGGGATTGAAAGACATAATTTTGCGAGAACAGTTTTTCCTATTTTTACAGGGTGAGAAAAAAATTAGTAAAGGTTGCCAAACTGTCCGGCGTCGGACCTGAAACCCCAAACTTTTTATCAAACTTTTTGGCACTTTTTAATAGAAGTTTTGTAAATTACATACAAAAAGTGTAAGTAGGAAAAAACGCTAAAAAGTTTGGTAAAAAAGGGGAGTTATGAAATCTAATTCTGGGATACTTGACAGTTTGATGTTGTAAAAATGATCAACCTTTTAGTAGTTTTTACGATTTTCTTTCTTGCCGTGTATGTATAATAATATACGTTAATTACACTTGTGAAGATTTATACAATGCACCACTTAAAACTCGTTTATCAGAGCATACAATCTGCTTCCTCACTGAAAAATAAATAACGCATCGTCAACGTCGGCCATGCTACACTCATCGATAACTTTTAGGTAAGCTTCGCCGCGAGAAAACTTATCGACAGCAACTTTCAAGGAACTCTCGCGCACACGCAGACGTGCAGGGCGAAAAGTCACCACGAAGGAACGTCGTCGCCGCGCGAGCCAAAGAAGGCGCGTCGCGTTTCAGGACGAGAGAGGAAGTAGAGAGAGAGAGAAAAGGAAGCGCGCTCCGGTGCGCGTATATAAATATAAATATACAGGCGCGGGCTGTGGGTTTGAATTTTTCACGAGAGTATATATATTGTAGGCAGCGATGCGCTAGAGTTACAAATAAATGCGCGAAAATATACGTGCTTTTTTTCTATAAGAATAATGACGCGCATGCAGTATCTTTTATTGGCCGGCGTTCATAATTTCGCGGTCAATAAAAATGTTTTGTATAAGAATGATGCGCGTAGTGGCTAATACATTTGCATGTTTATGCATATTTATTTAATTATAATAACAATTTATATACATATATACACGCTTATAATGGAATAATAGAATTGCAAACAAGTGCGCACGCAGGTACATATAATCATTAAATTTAACACTATACCGCGCAGCCAGCGCTGCTAATATACACCAGCCGCTGCACTGTCACGCTCAGGCGCGCAGGAAGCAATTACGCGGTGTACACACACACACATGTGTATGTTGTATATATATATAATATTTCGCAAAACCGGTTTTCATCCTCAAAACGCGGCCGAGGAGGCATCGCATGCGCTCCGTCAATTATAACAGCGCGCCTGATGCATGAAAGAGAGTACGATCTGCTCTATATAAGTATACTCTCATTTTTCTGCTACTGTGCAGAGTCTTGGAAAAATCGCGAGACGTACGCTATAAGTATGTATATAATAAACACGGGGGGAGTGAAAATTGCGCGACTTTTCAAGGATAAGGTAGAGTTAGAGCTCGTATAAATTCAGCGGGGATGGTCGTTGTAGATCAGAAAAGAAAAAATTTCATATGGTAATTTCAGGGTGTGTGACATAGGTTTACGAAGGGGTGATATTTTCGGGACGAATTGGGAGTAGAGGGAAAAGCGAATAGCGCGCTGGTGAATGTTTGATGCGATTAAACTGATGGGATGGATATATAGTGCACGATGGAGAGCCGAGTTTCAAAGTGCAGTCTGCTTATTTTTAGAGATAAAAAATTGAAGTTTAAATGGGATTGGGTTGTTGGAAATGTTATATATATGAAATGGATATACATTTCGAGAACCATGTTTACATTTTTGTTTGTTGTACAAGTGTAAATATATATATTGTTTATACACGTGCGCGAGGTTAAAGGTATATCAATTGCGCGCATTGTTATTATGATGCTTTCGTATTATATATATACGATGTAAACCGAATCGCTGACTCATCGTGTTATCTCGAATTACGAAATCAAAGGTCGTCGTCGCCGCATTTCAAGCATTTTTTCGTCACCCAATATCACACGATCATTTTTAATCAATATATATATATCGTTACTGTATACAATCGAACCCAAACACTCTCCCTCTTTTCCACGGAAAAACAACTTGAATTTCACAAACCGCGCATACGGACAACAAAGCGAAAACTCTGAATGTGCATCTGGCAAGCGTCGACTGAGCGCGGCTGTTTTATTTCTTTCTTTCATCGCGATGTTTGTACTGCATATGAGAGGGCTGGTGCACTCTGCTGTTGACGTTGTAGAACGCGTTTCGGTGGGCGCATTTGTTTACCACATGCAGCGTCGGTTTTTTGCGACCCGAAACGAATTTCGGATTTTCTCGCTGATCGAAGCGCAAGTGCAAACACACGTGCAGTAGATTTTAGAGGTAAAATTGAAGCTATATAGAGAGAGAGAGAGAGGGAGCACGGTAGAGGTATACGGTGTACACAGTAGGTGTTGTTGTTTGCTGACCCTGTGTAGACGTTTTTTCTGCGTTTGCACCTTCATAGATTGAAAAAGTACTCGGATATAAAACAGAAATATATTTTCCATATTGTGTCCTTATAGAATGGTTTGAAAACGTAGGTTTTAATGACATCGACGCGCCGCATTCAGACTTGCTCTCATCATCAGCGAAGAGCCAGTATATATCAACGGGCGCGCGTTCCGCGCTGGAACTCATCGATCTCTCTTCAACTGCAGGGATCTCATTTCGCGAGCAAGTTCAAGGCGAGGGACGGCCTTGTATACAGACACACGCGTGCAGATGCTCCTCTGACGCCTCACACACTCACATTAGCATAAATTCTTCAGAGTCCGTCGCGCGCGCCGAATGCGCGATACTTATATATTTTCTTTGCCATGCGTCGTCATCTCTCGCCTACTCGCGCATTCCTTAGCTCGTCGCTTAATTATGTGCACGCGCCATTGTTATACCGGAGCTGCGTGAGTGGTAGCATAAAAGTGTGGGTATATAGCTTATGTAATTAAAATTTTCTGCATTTTTAAGTGAGAGAACGGGTGGTACTAGAGGCGTGAAGAATAATGTATCAGATTCTGTACGCGAGTTGATTTTTGTTTGACTGGTGTACACATCTTAATGAGGTAAGTCGGGGCTAAACGCCAGTGTGGGGAAGACGACATTTTACTATGTTTACTGTATTTATCATCAGATGTCGATAAGACTTCAATTTTGTTATTTATTATGATTATCTTATTAAGTTGCCCAAACATCACAGAAATCTGTCTTTATTTTTAATCGATTTTGAAACACAATTAAAAACAGTTGCTCTTAGATATAAATGTTTCAATAAATTTAACTTTTATATTTCGATCTTTTCATTTGATATTAGTCAAATTTTGTCCTCCTATGAAATAAATAATTACAAATAACTTCATGATTCTATTAATTTTGAAAGGTAATAATTGAAAGTTTTTCATTTATCGTTACTTTTCTTTTTATGAGTGCTAGGGGTAAGATGCCGCACAAACAACGTCACTATCATTTTGCAGCCAAAACTGAACTAAACTTAAAAAAGGTTTAAAAAAATATTTCAAAAGATATTATCAGATATATTTAATCTATGTTGTACCAACTGAGTTAAGTTTTCAAGAAATTATTTTTATTTAAATTTTTCCCTTAGGTGTGGCGCATACCCCCGACTTATCTTATACTTATATTGATACAATAATTATGCTTTAAAATTCAAAAAGCATGCCAACAAAATATCGCAATTCTCTCCGAACTATCACGATTCCTCTTCACCTCGTTCACCCCCCGAATCGCCGTCCACTTTGGAATTGGCTTCGCTCCTCAATTCAGCGCGGTGACATCGCATCTAGGGCAATGTTCCCGACCGCGGGAGGATAATGAGGTCGCCGCAATTTAGCGACAGAGAGTGTGAGAGAGAGATGACCTTGCGTCGTCCCACTATATATACTTGCAGTCCCACACACACGCGTGAATTTCATTAGCGAGGTAATATATAGAAGCGGAGAGAGAGAGGGGAAGACGATAACGAGGGGGTGAAAAATATACTCTGCTGCACGGATTAAACGGGTTAACGAGATGACGAGGGGAACCGCGTTATCGTTTTACCGACGGTTCATCGGAGACCGTTGCTCTTCGAAAACGCCGGCTGCAGAGTCTGTCTTTTGAAACGGGACTGTTGGGTGGAGATAATTATTCGAAAAAGTCTGATAGAGTATGCTCGTGAACTTTCTAAGTCCGGTATTGGTCTACCGTCTGTAGTTTCACCCTTCGCAAAGAAGCTGGAAGAGAAATTCACTCGCCTTTCCATTAGCAAAAGCGACCGGGTGCGTATATATACAGCACGAATTTTCGCTCTAAAAAGGGATTGCTCTACTTTCTCGAGCGAGCGAGAGTTCGCAAAAAGACGAAAAACGAAGTATAGATACATTAGCTTTGCTCTCGATGTGTGTTATATAGAAGGTACACGTATATATAAGTGATTGGCTGGACGTCAGCTATATAGAGACTATAGCGATAAGATCTGCGCGGTGAATTTCGTAGCTCGATTTACATGTTGTTAACGCGAGGCGGAAAACTTAATATACGGCTTGTTTTGAGAGTATATATCGCGCGTCGTTGAGAGATAATCACCAGAGCGACTTCACTTTCTCGCACGAACCTCCATAATTCCATTCTTAAATATATATATAAATTTAGAAAGTAAAAGTTATACATAATTATAATAATGAAATATGCGCGTTCCCGCGGATGTGCACACATGTCGCATTATATGCGCAGGAAACTGAAGCAACTTGTAGAAATTTTCCGAAAGATTAGGTATATACCGGCTCTGCAATGCGCGCATACGTGTAAATATAGCTATATTATAACGAGCAATTAACGGTGAAAGCTCTGCGGCCCGTGTATTATTCCCGCGCTTTTTATCTTCGCGCTTATCCCGCCAGAGTAGCATAATTTCCCGAAGGAAAAAGCGCTGGATGTATGCGCATATACGTTCGGTTAACGATTTTTCGACGCGTATAAGACAGCGAAAGCGCGCGCGCTTGAATAATTTTGAAAAGCCACGCGGAATCTCCCGCTTAATGGCTGGGCAGTTATATCCTCCGCTCGTTAGCGCGCTAGAGACTTTTTCACGTATTCAAAAAGTCTAGTGTGTGTGAGAACTTTCCTCATTGCACAGGCGATATTCCTATATGCGCGTGCTTCAATGAAAAAAGATGGGCGAAAATATAACGATCGTGCAGAACAGCATCAGTGTGGAAGTGAGAGAGTGTGCAGCGACTTTGGTTCATTAGTAATTTTACGAAACTTCAAAAGGTTCGTTTAATTTGGAACGATATATATATATATAGACAGAAGTATGCTAATTGCTATATGGGTGAATGATAAAAGTGAATGTCGCAAAGTGAGCCGTAATTAATTAAAACTCTTTATTGAGAAGAAAATTCATTATAATTTATATATAGGGGCTGTCAATTTTATTCTAAAGTTTATTAACAGTATTCCACTTTGTGTAAATTGAAACGCTGTGTGTGCTTCTATATAAACTGCAAACATTTATCTTGCATCGCATAAGTTTGTAATTCATTAGAAATATAACGAACAAAGTACATCATGCAGATGAATATATTACCCTGCCGTTTTCGCGGTACAATATTTCTATCATGAGTTTCTGAAAACATTATTTTACCCGCAAAGGCGCGTATTTTATAGTCCTATTTATCTCTCTCTACATTTCATATAGCAAAATGAAATCTATTTTTTCCGAGAACACGTTACGTTTCTACTTCTCAAAACAACAGTAAACAATCGACAGCAGCGCATTGTATAACCCGCGGGAAGGACTTTCAACTTGCGAGCAATTAATCTCGCGTCGAATTATACAATAAAAAAAGATCTCTCTCTTTTTCCGCGCGAGCGCGTGATGGACGCGTCAGTCGGAACCGCGGCGACCTGGAATTACTCGATCCGTGGTGCGCGCGGCTAAACCTTTCGAAAATCCGAAACTGCTAGCGCTCCTATAGTGATTGCATACTGTTAAAAATTTTCTGAACTTTAATATAAATTTAAGGTATACTTTGTAATAAGACTTGAAAATTTATATTAAATTTGTGTTCAATTAAGGAGTTGGAATGAAATTTCAGAAATGTTTATTAATTTTAATGCAAATTTGCGTTAAAATTAATTAACTTTTAATAAATTTAATTCTAATTTCTTAATTAAATACTTAATATACAAACTATGAAGTTTTATTACAAAATGCACATTAAATTTATATTAAAATTTGAAGAAACTTTTAACAGTGCGCATCATTGGCAAAGACGCCAGTGAGCGATCGACTGCCGCGGATTATCCGCATAGCGGCGGCGGCGTCTTTTTCGCTGCGGTAAAGCGCGTTGTTACGTATACTTATATGCGTATTGATACTGCCGGGAACTTTTTCGTGAAATTAATTTTCAATTTTTCTAATTCTGGGTTATGCGAAGTTCACGTGGTTGACTATTGAATAGTATAACTAGTAGTATTCATCAGCTGATCACAGCCTCAAACGCATATTATTGAGATTCGTGCACGCCCAACACCCGAAGCGACGTTTGTTCCCGCAGGCAAGCTGTTTACAAACTGAGGCAAACGCTTATCTAGCGTCGATGATGTTTCCGTTGCGCTCTGTTTGTTATATATCCACGATAGCAGCGTGTTCAGTCCGCAGTGTGGGTGTGAGAAATCACGCTGTTGTGGCGACTCCTCGTGTATGCCAAGAGATGTTTTTCGGTTAGCGTTTGTTCCAAAACTCGGAAAATCAATACTTACGTGATGGACGAGCGTGTATATGCGAAATGGTCGTATTCGTCGGACTTGAGAATTACAAAGAAAAGGAAAGCAAAAAAATATCCTGTACACCTTTATAATAATCCAAGGAGACAAATAACGTGCAGTGCGAGATGGCGGAGAACAGCCGTAAAATTTAGCGCAGAGTTATTTCTTTCCCCTCTAATTTCACGACCAAGCAACGAAACTCGTCGGAATGACTCGGCCGAATTACAGCTCTTGATGAATATTTCGCGCGCCGAGAAAGTACCGTAAGTATATACTACTGTATCCACTCTCGGAGTCAAAGAGCACGACGTACGCGTCTTATTATAAAGTGATTTCCCCCGTCTCTCACGCCGGCAGCGTAGCCTTCTCTCGGTGAGTGGGACGAATTTCTCTATACATATACACACATCTCCCGCGTATAGTGCGAGACGAATGCTTTATGAGACAAGAATGGCCAATTTCTTTCGTACCGAGAGTTTTGCTCTTAATATGCTTCAAGAATATAATATACGCTGCTCTCATGTTATATCCGAAACTACTTTTCTCTGTCGCGTAATTACACGGCAAACCGTGTACCATTAAAAGTTCGCCAACGATGGAGAGGCAGAAGAAGCAGAAAAAAAAGAAGAAAACAATTGCTTATTAAAAAGCAATCATAGTCGGGGGGTCTAATGCGGCTACTGCATGTGCGCGCGTGTCTCGCTGCAGGAAGTTAGATAAAGTATGGGATATCGTCGGGTAAATGGCATTGTTGAGGTATAAATTTTTCGGATAGTTTGCAGTTTAACGATGCAAGTGCTTAGTATTTTTTAGTAACGATCGGTTGCGTGTTGGACGACGATAGCGTGCAGTGTACACGCGTAAAGATAAATGAACATATATACGTAGCGCGGTTTCGAAAAGTTCGTAAAATGTTTTGTGTATAAATAAATTAGATACTTATATATTACGAAAGTTTAAAGTCAAATTTTTCGGAAAACTTTCTTCTATGATCAAACATTACGTCTATATAACAACTTTACATTAGCGCTGCAGCATTAAAACTACTTTCCCTTCGAAACGTGAGAGCACAGTTTTCTAAAGTTCATATATAGGTACTGTTATGCACGATCACCGTTCTAATGAACATATATATTAGAAAAGTCGGAACCTTGTCGAATTCGTAAAAAGTGTTATAAAAAATGTTATATTTATTAAAAATCTTTCGAAAACTCCGTTATAAAACGGGAGTGAAATTTTGCCTTTTGATCGGGGAGAAAACTAGACCGAACAAACTGGAATACAGTTTCACTCCTAAAAAGAGATCACTTATCCTATACCTTGTATATACCAACCACAACTGCAAATATTTACTACAACACCTAAAAACCTACACACACATATATATACAAGCATTCGCCAATTCGCGAAGAAAGTGCACGCTCAACACCACGTTATACATCTCTCAAGATAAACAACACTTTCTCCAACGACGACATATCTCGACACTTGCGATGACCCTACGGCTACATACGCTTAATTGCCCACTTGAGCCCGCGGAATTCAGCTTTCAATATAATCAATTATCGCTCTAATTTCAACAATACACGTGATATATCCCGTTTAATAAATTGACGCATCACCGAAAACCCACTATCCTTTCGAAACCTCGCGCCTATATACATGCACAGACACATTCCATATCCCATCCGCCTCATTATCGACCAACAAAACCCATCCAAGCGCGCGCTCGGACAATCATCCGAGGCAATTTCCCCCGCACAAAAGCGCTTACATATATACGATCCCTCGCGCGCATCATCTCTGGCAATCACGCGTCAGCAGCAGCATCACTTTCACCACACTCGTCTATAATACCTATCACACAAAAGCAACATCCACACTAGAACCTACCGAGAGTATTCCTCGCCGGCGAGTCTCGACTTATCGCCGGCGTTGCCGTGATGATGGAAGCTCGTGCCGAACGTCATGATCGTAGCGATGCCCGGGCGTCCTCTCCGCGGTTCTTGGACAACGCCCTCGGCACCGTGATCGTCAGCCGACTCTTCCTCCTCCTCCAAGGAGGTCCGCTTGTTAGTAGCTGAGCGTCGCCCGGCTATAAGCTCCGCTAGTCAGCTGATTGCGCGCTTCAGCCTCATCGGTCTGCCCTCGCGATGCCCTCGCACCTCGACACCTCAAGCTTATACACACACACACAGCGAGGATATATCCTTTGTATAATATCCACTAGGTAGGTTTTTGCGCGGACGATATCGAGAGGCTCTCGCGTGCACGCACAGTGCAGTGTGAAGAAGCAGTGCGGTGGTGGTGGCGCGCGGCTACGAGAGCAATGACCTGCCTGCTCCGCGTTCCCTCGCTCCTTTCGCTCCTTTTGCTGGACGCGAGCACCGCTGTTTATAGTCCTTCACTTGTATTACCACCAGATTCTATCATCATCGTCTCTCTGGCATATATGTATAATACGCGCACTCCCCGCACTGGTCTGTGTATGTCTGCGCTGATGTACCTACACACACGCGCGCGAGCTCGTCTGTCGCGAGTAACGATCGGCTGCGGGACGGAAGAGAAGGAGAGACAGAGATGTAGAGTATTATACGTGTGTGTGTGAGAGAGTGCGAGAGATAGAGAGAGCGGAGGCGCAGAGCTGCGCGCTCCTCCAACTCCGGCGGTCGACTGCGGCCCGCGCCACCAGCGCGCCGTTGGCAGCAGCAGCGAGGTGGAGGACCGCCGATGACGTGGGTGACGTCGCCACCGCCGCTGCTATCCCCACTACCTACGGTCCTAGTCTTCTCGAGAGCGCAGAGACCAGCTATATAGGAGACCTGCCTGCGGGCTGTGCTCGGGGTGCCCGCGCAGCATGTATACGATGAGGTGGTGACCCGGGTTCAGCTTGAGAGACTGTGCGGCGAGATATTTTTTTTGTTTCTTTTTTTTCGGAGCATGGGGTGACGGTGATGGGATTATTTATTTTTTTTTTTTTTGTTTCGTGAAGGGAGGTGAAGGGTTGGATAAGGGAAGGGGAGTAGTATACGAACGCGATGGATTTATTGTGTATGTGTGGGGCTCGCTATTGGGTAAAGGAAAAGGGTTTTGGATTTCGGAGCATGTATTGGTTTTTTATTTTTTACATTGTGTGGCTGTTATTTAAAGCTGGTGCGAACGTGTGCCAAAAACATGTGCTGCGGGTTTGCGTTATACTAACCAATAATAACAATAACATACCGTACTGTTATACGATTCTCGGTAAATGTTTAATGCGGCGGTTATTAAATCAAAGCTATAAATCTGAAACTTGTTCCAAAAAGGGGAAAAAAAAACAAAATAAAATAATAATTGGTGCACTCGTGTAGAATTGTATAACCGTTCCCTTTTCGGCAAACATCCACGCCCCGTCTATCATTCTAACAAACTTTTTCACTTTCTTGTAAAAACTAACAGCGCGCCCACAAGGAAACAAAAATACTTCGTTGGCCCTTTTCCCCCTTTTCATCGTTTACACTGAAACTATAAACAACTGACGTCTTTTCTTGCTCCGCTTTTGGAACGCTGCACATCGCTGTTTATTTATTGCATCTCAGGGCATCCGCGCGTTGTATCCTGCCGGAAGATAAGAACCGGGCGACGCGTAGGTGGCGTATAACTACACCGCGCGTAAAGCGGATTTTCTTCGAGTTGAGCGATTGATGGGTGAAAATTGAACTCGCTCGCGTTATTTTCTAGATTAAATTTTACTTCCGATTAAAAAGCGGTCTGCGTACGGGGAATTGAAGTTTCAAAGACCAATAGCGGTTTATATAAAAAATATATTGACGGACGGCTGATCCCGTACACGTATATTGATTGGATTCGACCTGTATTAGTTTTTATATAACGAAATAAAATAAACGTAGAAATATACTTGATATTTGAAAAATTATAAAAGTACACTCTGCGTATTCCAATTACATGTGCCGACAAACTATGCCAAATGAACTTTTGCAGTACGCTGAGAACGGAATCAAAGTGAATACATGTACACGATTACACTCACACACGAGAGCGAAATAGATACCGGATACATCTGCTGAGAATACGTCACGCAAAGAGGAGAGTTTCTCATGCGGTTACGAGCCATATGGGAACCGATACGCGCGTGCGCGTCCTTAGAACCTTTACACGCAATCTCTCATCAATGTCGCGAATTTCACCTTGGTACTTTACAGCGCGTGCCGAGAAATTTAACCTACAAGGGTAATATCATAAACCGGGCAGCGATTTATTTTCGTGAAAAAATAATATCCTTCATGTCTGCTCGTTATTTCTCTGAATTTTTCATCTTTTAATTAACGGTATACAAAGTGCAAGAAAGAAACATTCTGATTCAAAAGACCGAGAAAAAAAAGTCACTTATCGTCCTGCTAAACGCTTCATACCTCTCCGGTAACCTTCACCTCGGTCGCTGAAAAAAGATCAAACATCTCGAAATGGCCGGCTCAATTCACCCGGCCAAAATCGGGGAGAATTTTTTGAATGGAGAGGAGAGTAGGCTATACTTCGTCGCCGCGGGGTTTCGGGCGACTGAAAAGTTTATTCGCGCGCAAAGCTCGTTCTGTGTGTATGATGTGAATTGCTGAAAAGGGAGAGCGTATTATGTTATACATTGGAGCTTTTTTCTGAAGAGGCGCGCAGGCGAGCGCTCCGGGAGCTCGAGCACCGATTTCAGGATGTTTTGTGTAGGGAGGAGACTGAAGCATTTAAAACGTGGTTTCATAAGTACATAAATAAAGTCTTTGAAAGCATCATGTGGGCATTTTTTGAATTGCGGGTTGTAATTTTGAGGTAGGCAAAGCGCGGCGCTATTATCTTTTTTCGTTTTAGACTAGAAATAGAAAACTAATTTAAATGAAATGTATTTGCTTCTACAATATTGGTTCAATACTAATTATTCTTGAGTACAATCATTATTTGTTCAAACCAATTATTTATTCAGTACGACAAATTTTCATTCGGAAAAATCTTATCCATAGGAAACCAAAGGACGCACGTTACACTCTAGCACAACATAAAGTAATTTTCCATTTAAAGCTGTAATTTATGTATATAAATAATTATAAAGAACAATATTAAACCTCGTCACAAAAGAAAAATCTACTAACGAATTTTGACGTTGTAACAATGAAAGTTCCAATAAAAACTAAATCGAAAATATCCTCTTCCCTGCCAATCAAAATAAAAGAATCAAACAATCACCCTTGCCATCCCAACGACCTGAAAATCGTAAAATCCAGACCCGATGAGCGAAGCTCTCCGCACACACACACAGGCTTTGAAACCCAACGACCGGCAGCAAACACTCATACCAGCGCGCGAGCGAAAAATCATTTAAACAAAAGGATAATACCCCCGCGCGGGCGATGCGTCAGCTTGTGCACGTGCGCGCGACCCTGGCTCGAATTGGAGCAACGAGATGGAGGGAGCCCGTTGGTGTAATGAGAGCGCGCCGGCACGACACTAACCCACACTCACGCACGCACGCGCATATATACGCACATGTAGAGCATGATGCAGGAGGGTTCGCTGAATTGCCGATGGAAATACGCGGAGAGCGGAGCGCAAATTTGTTTGACGACTTTTCGACAAGCGTACTATGTATGTAGTCTTTGTGGAAATAGAGGGGAATGCGATTCGCGGGATCCCTGGGATGACAGGTTTCGTGTGGAGCGGGGATGCGAGGTCGTATTCGCCTAATTTTCTGGAAATTTCGGTGAATTATTTTATATCGTAAAGTGGGTAAACTTAATGGTAGCATGAGTTTTTAACATTTTCATTTAATTTATTTGACCGGTGGAATTGTTCGTTTGAGACTGGTTTAGGAGTCTATATACATAGTTTAATTTATCTTACAGTTCGTCTACCTCTAAATTTTCGCTGGCTGCAAAAACTTGCGACAGTGTGCTAGACTGACAGTAGGTTAGACAACCGAAATGTGCCAGGGTTGTAGTGAATACATTTGTGTAAAAGGCGCGATTTCGAAGCTATCAGATTTTCCGGAACAATGTTTTATTAATGTCCAGCACCTTTTTATCCCAAAGTGATGTAGCCTTGCAATGGCGGATTATTAAAAGTTCGAGACACGAATCAGCATAAAATTTGCATGAGCTCAGTGAAACATCTTTCAAAGTGAACGAATTAATATGAATTGTGTGACTTGTTCGCGAAGAAAATTACTTCTTCGAAACTTTAGCAGTAAAAATGCAAATGACATGTATATGTATAATATATATTTACATCAAGACGACTTTAAAGATTCGCACAACGAACACCTCTTCGGGATATTTTTAAACTCTTACATCATCAAGTACGTTCTAATTTCTAAAATTGCATTAAATACTTAAAGCTCGAATAGCACGGGACGCGATGCGAGCTTTCGGCCAAATTACTGAAATTGCTCCGCGAAATCGCCCACACTTATATAAGACATCGTCGTCTTCGTGAAAGATTCAAGCCTCCTAAATTATTATTACTTTTTTTATATATATAAAATCGAGAGATTCCAGAAATAAAATAACTGATCTCAAATGTAATTATAGCTTTCACCTTGCCAAAGATTAATATTCCCCGCTCGAACGAGGTTAGTCCGGTTTTAATTCCATTAGAGGAAAGCGCCTCGCCTGCAAACTTACTCCCCGGGCCATGAGGAAGATCAAGGATTCTAATTACTTGTTGGAAAATACACAGCAAGTTCAATCAAATCATTCTACACTCCAACTGCAACGCTATAAGTACGAAGTACAGCAACGACGACGCCATCGTCCCTCGCGCCCACTTTCTTCGGGAAATGCAAATTGCTTGACTGCACATCATATACTGCTGGGAAACTGGGCGATTGTTATTATATACGGTAGATATACGCAGCCAGTTATACAGTCGGCGTCGAAGTAGTTTCCAACGTTGCATGACGGCTCGGCTAATTGCGCGTATAGGCGTGTTATACGCTCTATAGTGTGACAATGATGCAAATGTCGCGATGCGCTGCGCTGCGTTTGTGCGTTATCATCAGTGCGCAGTATTGTTGCGGAGATATCGTTGGGTGACACGAAAGCGACGTTGTTTTCGGCAGCGAGATGGTAGAGAAAGTTCTGTCGAAGTAGATAGTGACGGATTATAGAGCTTCCCTGGTATAGAAAATAAAGGATATTTTATAGTCGTAATGGGATGATCAAATGAAAGCATTTATTTAATTAGAAAAATTAACCGAAATAGGCTCTAGAAAAGGTAATAACACGATAGCCGAGCACTGAAAAAAAGTTGTATGCACCATTTTTCCATAGACTTTTATTTCTCTACATGTTCCTCTCTCCGTTAAAATATTGTTGAATTAATGGAATGGAATACAAATTTACAATATTATACTATAATCCAAATTGTTATAGGGAAGATTTAATTTTGAATCTAGTATATCGATTTAAAATTGATGGTTTTCAACTTGAATGGCGATTTAAATACAGAGCGCATTAATTGCAACGTTTTTCAGTCGATTGATCAATTTCCATTCCTATCAAGTTATTACGTTATTCCTTCCACCCTCTGATTATGCTCTATAATCACCGCGGAAAGCTCTGCTTATCGGCGGGTCTTTTCAATACCGAGATCATATGTGCAGCGTTTTGTATTCTTAAACTAACATAAACTCAATATACTTTTTAACAAATTGAGAGGTTTATGTATATAATGTAATCTATAATCATAAAAGCCTTATCAATTCAATATTATATTCAAAACCATAGTCTTTGTAAAAGGTCGAAATTAATAGATTATTTTTACGTGAGTATAATGTATATCTATATATTTATAACATATATGTATATATCTCAATTTAGAAAAACTTTTCAAAAGTATCTAGATATGTGTTTAATTAACATCCAGTTTTCATTATTAGAATCATTAAATTATACAATGACCTTTGAAGTCCCTTAAAAATTCAATTTGAATTTAGGTCTGTTTACATGCAAGTCGTTACTCGCAGGCACCCAATATTGAAAAAGGAATGTAGTAGGTGGTGAAAGCGTTTCCCGCTCAAGATACTTATCTAGCGTATACAAACCACGCTGCTGACAAAATCAGTGCACATTTTTTACATATCAATCATTGACTTATTTACTCTTCGCACACTTCCGTGAAAGTGACAAATGCATCGTACTCGTGCTCAGTCAAATAATTGCTGAGTTGTACCTATATATAGGTATAAAAAAAATCAATCCTTCCTTCTGCTTGCACTTTCTCGTACATCCACCCCCCAGAAACCCAACGAAATTCTACCCTCCTTTGGTCTCCCCGTCGTTTTTTGCTCAGTATAGGAAGTATAATTGATGAAAAAATATTGATCACATATATGTAAACAGATCTGTGACAACTTCTTCTTGTAAATCAAGTTGTAAAGTGTAGCGCCAGCACAATCCAAAACTTTTCTAAATTATTTCAGGAGAAAAATATTTTCAAAAAGTTATTTAAAGCGTATACATTTTAATATTAAAAATGTTAATTGAGTTTGTTCTCACGGTTTGGAACAATGACAAAAATGGAACTAAAGCGCTTTCTTGTGGTTTTAAAAATTCACAGCTCAATTAAAAAAGTAAATCTACAAGAAAAGATCATTTTTTTTCAATTTTCTGAACTGTCGAAGCGCGGATTTTCTAC
>UXGD01000776.1:0-46598 GCA_900474315.1 Torymus auratus
ATAATATATCACAGTCAAATTCTTAATAGCTAATAATACTTAAAAGTAAGTCAAAGACTAGAATTAGTGATATCACAAATGATTAAAAAAATTTAGTTGACTAGAAAATAAAATACACGAGAGTGACTATTGTCAGGTCGTACAAAATAAGAATTATAACTAGAAATTAAAAATTATCCAAGATACTAATCTCACATTCACACTCGCCACTCACGCAAATAAATACATTTGTTCGTGTAAATGGGCCGAAACATTGTATAAGTTAACATACAAAATCGCCCATTTTGTGCGAGTGGTTAATCGAGGTCAAGGAGATGACTTCTCAAAACATTATGAAAAAAATTTACATCCTGACAAGGTAAACATAGTCAAAAAACGAATAAACTTGGAATCAAAGAATCATTCAACTCTTCTTATTCATCACCTATAGCATTGCTACCCACACTTACACCTTTCTAACAACAACAACAACAACCGCGTGCATGAATGATCGACGATCTCGCGACGTCGATAACATCAAACCGCTTATATCGCTCAGCACTCACCGCGCGCGATCGACAATAATTTTTCTCGAGCCTTGTTCCCCCTTCTATACACAACGCGCGAGCAACTATACATCTCCGATAAGCCGCGTTTACGCATTAGGCAATTGCGACGAATTTTTCCCGCATGATATCACCAACCGCGACTGATAACGCAAAGCTGAGAACGCAGCGCGGGCTCTTCTAACAATGTTTACCCTCGTGCGTCGTCGTCGTCTTCCGTGATTCACACGACGCATCTCCCCAACGTGTATCATCATATATATAAATACGGTATAAACTCTCTTTTCCGCGCGATTAGCCTTGAATCGTGATATTTTTTATTTTTTCCCATAAATAATCCGGCCTCGCGCGTGAATCCGGCGCTCACAATGACTAATGCCGCGCGTTATTTTAATTGCATTCGTTACGGGCCTGCGTATTATCGTGCAGCGCCTTGTAAACAGTGCGTATTAAGTGTTATAGTGAGAAAAAAAAAGAAATCCACACAGCACACAACGCGTATACATCAGTGCATTATCATGCGAATACAATCGCGCGCCTGATATATTATAGAATTATGCGTTAATGGGACCGTTATTTTTATACACGAGGTTTGCTTTATACCTCGCGCCTTAATTGAGAGAGAGAGATGCGCGCGTGCTATCGGGTTCAAGAGCGCGGACTCGCTAATTTCCAAGCCTAACTACTACCGGTGTTACGCGGCACGAGGTGAACGACGGTATATAGTTATAATTTCGTTCCCATTCCACTTCTCTGGCGCAATCAACATTATTATATTCACACAGCAAATAACCTTCCGATATCTTTTTTCGCGGGAATATAATCGAGTTTAAAATACTCCGTTAAACAGTGCGCCGCGAAATCTAATCTATATACTCGCGGCTTATATTACGGGCAACCGGTATCAAACCCGATGATAACGCATAAGAAGTACACAATTATCGCGCGTTCTGAAAAACCAGCCGCACCGATGATCGTCGAGATGTACCAACAATTTCGTCATCCAAATCTCCACATCCCTAGGTCGCGAATGCACATATATACGCGCTCGCGAAATGGGGGTCGCGTTAATTAAGATTCTAAGTATATCCGGGCGGTATAGTCAGCAGCAGCAGCATCTCGACGCGCGAGACCCGCTTTTCCACAAACTCGCTCTGGCGCGTCGCTCTCGTAATCTCGGAGTACCGGGAACCGGACCGGTTTGTTAGGGTTCCGCCACAGCTATGCGCGCGAGGCGTTAGGGGAATTGGAATTGGGGAATGCGAATGACGCGCGAGACGGCTGGTTTACTGCGAGAATGTTGATTTCAAAATCAGCCGAAGGAACAAGAACAATCGTATACATCCTGACGAAATCCATTCCCAAAACTTCGCGGAATTCCGCGTGATGTGCACCGTTGCGCACGTGGAAAACTCGCGGGAGGGGAACGCGCAGTGCAAGAGAGAGAAAGAGACGGAGAAACCGCGAACTCCCGTTAAGCTGCGCGCGCACGCACGAGGTACTACGTTCGGCGACTGATCGACTCTCTCGCGCGCGCGGGAAGAAAGTCGCTCGAGAATTCACATCGATATATATAGCATTCCCTCGTTCTCGCGTGCGGTATGCATACGTGTGTAAGCTCACGTGAATGTATATATGTACGGTTTCGCGAGTGTGAATGAATGTCGTGGCAGTGGTTGGTTTGGGATATGGAATGTTTTCAAAGCGAGTTCAATCTTCAGAGTGAAAAGTAAGTAAGAAACCAAATGATGCAATAAACCGTATAATTGAGGTTTTTATTCAAACGAACAGAACATTCGTATAACCGGGATGATAATAAAAGAAACGAAACAGCATAACATTCGACTGCAATTACCAATCTTGCTAATGATCTCAAAGTAAATATCAGGATAATACTGTGTTTACATCACGAGACCGTATAAAATCGGCTGTAATTCAAGTCGCACCTTTCGATATATACCACCCAACAGAACGCCATACGAAAAAGGCTCTAAAGACGACGACGACGACGACAAAAAAAACGTAACAGCAACCTCAAAATCCACGTTCCCAAGCATGCACACATACACCGGCTCTCTTACACCGCGGTATGCACTTGCTTGCGCGTACACACGCGGCATTCCAAGCCCGTTATAACATCGAGTATATAGCGCCTGTGAGAACGCGTTGCGAAAGCATCGCAAAGCGCACACGTATATATACTCGCCCGATTTGGAGTTTTCCAGGATGCAAACTAAGGAGGGAGGAACGCGCGCGAACCTTGAGCCCCACCGCGCGCTTGAGCTGGCGTTTTGTAATTTATATAATATAGGTTGTGTGAGTGTTGAAGTGGGGTAACTTTGTTTTAACGTTTTTTTAATGAGGGATCAAGGATAACGGAAAATATTGTAAAGAATGCGTCAGTTTATTTGCGGATAGGGATTGAGATCGCATGTTGAAATTCGATATAAGTATAGTTTGAACAAAATTAATTATGATGCGTCGTGATAGTCACGGTCGGTAAAGCTAATTCTACTGCTACCGTATTCCGATGCTCAATATTGTAAAGGCAAATTTCGAAATAATCGATTCACTGGTTAACCATGCACTTGCCACCTCGCGTGAATCTCTCTTTCTCGCATTGTCGCGTTATCGTCCGAGCTACTTGCTCGTATAATTCAGATTTAATAACGGCCGCGAAGAAAGGTGATGAATGGGCTCGCATATACACCGCGGGCGATATTTAGAAAGATATTGTAATAAAAACCCGCCGATAAGGCTTACATAATAAACGAGCGAACGTGCGGAATTTATTTTCGTAATTATATATATATAGCACGCGCTTTCTACGAAATTGGGAAAACGTGAGGAGAGATTTTAAATAGCCACGAGTATGGTTTCGACGAAATCAATTGAAATTAAAATTCTTATCGGCGAGACGATAAAACGAGCGAATAATAAAAAAAAATATATACGAGAGAAGCAAATCGAAAGAGAACACCTGCTATATATAGGTAGATGTACACATACGCCGCCCAAATCGGAATCAATGTCCCCATAAAACACGCCCGCGTTTTTCATAGCTCGTGCGGGCGCTGGGGCCCCCAATTAATGCCGCGGCCTTGAAATACTTCGCGAAGTCTGGCCCGAAGCGAAGATATCCCCCCTTCCTCAGTTCCCGGTGGGGAAGTCAAGGAGGAAGAGAGGAAGAAGAGAAGGAGGAAGAAAAAGAAGAGAAGTGGACTAACGGGGAAGGAGGAGGAAGTCAAAGGACGGAGGAACAGGAACGAGGCGAGAGGGATAGAGAGAGAGCAACGCGGGGTCGAGACGCCGAGAGATAAAGAGCGAGGAACGTGAATGGGAATATATATGTGTGTGTTTACCGGCTTAACGGTGGAGAACTCGGATGCGGGTTGAATGGCTGTGGGTTCCGCGGGTGAATAAGAAACTGGGAACGGAACGCGGTGCGTTTTATTTTGGAGGAGGATTATAACATTGATTAGAGTATAATTCGATCGAGTTAAAGGTTGGTTATATGATGAAATAGATATAAGTTAAATTGATATTCTTTTCAGTTAAAAAAAAGGAAGGACTTGTAAAGTGTATTCCCTTGATCGAAAAAAATTTCAGTATCCTCATTTTCAACAAATACGATTTCTCACATATTGCCCACTGAGCGGCGTGTTTTTGATGTTATTCATAAAAACAAAACGCAAACAAAGACGATGGAATTAAAAACTTGCACAGATATATACACTTTTTTCCCCATCATCCTACCCGTGCCACAAGATTTTCGCGGCCGATCGCGGCTCATATTCGCACGGGGCGCGCGCCTCAGCTGCGGCACTGCCGTCTGGAATGCGGGCGCGGCAAGTATATCGCGCGCGCGCGTTCGCTCGGCGCGCAGCCTACTTCGGTCGGCTCACGCGCGAGCTCTTGAATCTCTCTCTCCTCCCTCCCGCGCTGTATATAGTTCTAAACAAACTAAATAAATGAACATTCGGCGGATCGAAAAATAGCGGTGACCACGAGGTGCTGCTAGAGAGGTTAGAGTATAGTGAGCAAAATTGATCGTTAATAGCCATTAGCGTACGGGAGAATCGTTTTCTCTGCCGCTATACCATAAATGAAAATAGATCCCTCGTTAATACAGAAGAGGAAAAAATCAACTAAGATTTCCGATCACTCTTAAGTCTCCACGGGGCATCGGTACTCGCGCGTCCGTCACTGCGGTGCGCATATACACGCGCGCTCGCCGGAAAAAGTATGTGCGCGACGCCGCCGCGGCGGCCCGAGGACGTGCACGTATTATATACACACGCGGCTGTGAGCACACGTGTGTAATATACGTACGTACGTATGTAAGGAACGCTGACGTACTGTCGTTTCGATTATTTTCTTTTTTTCAAGCTTTTACGGATGGAGGAGGTATACATAGCTTTGTGTCGTCTCGTATACGAAATTTCGGTTCATTCAATAAGTATATTATACTTATATTGGAATTTTATTTATTCTCAACCTGAGACATTTCAATATCAATCAACTCTCTCCTCACCGCTAAATTGCGAATTTTTTTTTTTTCAAAACCTCTCGACCAAAAATTATTATACAAAAAACTCGTTTCCATCTTCTCTTCACCGGCGCAAAAAACCTATATATATCCTATAGCGTCGAAAAGCTACCACACTCCGCTATACCGCCACTCTATGTCCTCCCACACGTTAATAGCTCCTCGTGAATGAGTCCGCAGTTTTTTGCCCGCTGGACGGCCGAAACGATGGAATTCGCGCAGGTAGTATGTGTATATATTATACATGTCACTTGCGTAAGCCTATAGGCCGCAGCCAACCAACAACTGAATGAATCGTCTGACGTCAGTGTAGTCGACCGTTTTTTTTTCTCACTATCTTTGCAAAACTACTGTGACTGCGTTGAATGAGTCGGGTGTAATGTAGCTGTAAACAGGATGTGTCTATACTGAGATGTTATCGCAGCTGTATAATATAATGGTGTTGCAAATCGCGTGATTTTTGGAGTTCAAACGTTTACAACACGTGCTTTCGAGTTATTACCGCGACACGTGCCGCGTCCGCCCGTTGAACCCAAAATATTTGTAAATTCATGGTATACACCACAACCGTTATGTATATACAAAAGTATATCTACCAGACATATATATATCACTCGTTCTCGAGTATCACACCATATCCCACAACGACAGCACCCTTTTATCAGCGCACGTGTCAATTATAACAGCTTCCACGTAACCCCCTAACCACCAGGCATCCAAAAATACACACACTGCACACACCACGGAATAATAAATTCGCTTAATTTTTTAGTGTTTACACGTACCTGTCGCGAGGATCGATCCAGGTCGTTTTCCTCGTGTTGTGATCGATGAAGTAGACCTTGCCGTCGTAGTCCTGCGCGACGTCCCACCCTTCCGGAAGCGGTATCTCCCCATTCCGTCTCCTTGGCATATTTCACTGCGCTCTAAATCCGGCAAGAGACAACACAACATTGATGATGATGGGTGCATCATAGATCTGCGTGTGTGCGTGTATTATATGTCACACACAAGCTGCGTCGTTATATATATATGAGTGTGTGTGTCTAGCCGCGCGCGTCTATACTGTGTACGACCCCTTCTCTCTCTCTCTCACACTCACTGGCATTGATGCATTCATATACGTGTTATACTTACGCGGTCGTTCATGTAATACACGTGCGAGTGGACGAATAAGGCGATTTTCGGTGAGATTTTTTGTATCGACCCGTTTGCGATTAATTTTTAGCTGTGGCCATAAAAATGTTTTTTATTCGACTTTTTTAGAGTTTATTAAGTTTAATGTTATATACGTAAAGATGTTATTCGATAAAAAAAAAGTTAATGTATAGTTGTAAAAGGAACACTTGTGTTGACTTTCAATTATTTCCCCCCGGCAAAGGTCATTTCGCGCTCGATTCTAAAAGATTTCTGGAAACCGTATATATTTATATCGTGAGAGTGAGTGCAAAGTTTACACTTTCCTTTAAAGAAAATAAATTTAACGTTTATATTGTGTATAATTTGAGATAGGCATCGTTTCCCGCTCTAAATTTTATCGTCACTCGACGTTTTTGATCTTATTAATGACTCTTAGATAACGGCCGGCGCGATATTAGCTTAAGCGGCATTAAAAAGGTTTTGTTAAAAATATATATCGTCGCATGCAGCACGTGTATACATACGTCGTCCGTGTGTGTGTGTTTTTGTTGGTGTGTCAAAACGCGGAAAGAGCGTTGCGACATGCATGTAATATCGGCCGCCGATATTTTCTTTTCGTTTCCTTAGCGTTTCTTTATTTCTTCTTTTTTTTTTAAATCCACCGCCCGACGTATATATTGCCATTATCTTATTAAAATCAGGCGCACGCATATATTATGTAAATCGCGTGTGCACTTGTCGGCTTACAATCCATACGCGACATTAACATACAATGACTTTATTGCTCGGAATGTAAATTTAATTAAATATATACCTATATCACACGTATTGTATATATAATAAACATATATTACACGAACGCGAAAGGTATTTTATAGTAATTGGCTTTTCGGAGATTCGCATTTTTCGAATATTGCGAAACGCGGCTTCGAATTTATACAGAATCGGCCTTCCACTATATACCCACAAGCTTGCGCAAGATTATATTTATATAAGAAAATTTTGAATTCTTTATGCAACCGATTTGAGAGCCGCCCGGTATAATTACGGGCGTCGTCGTCGTCAGCTCGCGTTACGAGTATTTAATTAATCGGATTCGTTGGCTCGCGTTTTTTCTATTTTTTTTTTATTTAACGATTGACAGCGGCGCGCGCGGCAATTCGAGCCGCGCGCCACTGCGGGTTTAGTCACTCGACTATAATTTCAGGAATGTCTTAGCACGTGTGTATATGTGCCTATATATATACGTACACCGTAACGATTTTCTCGCAACCAGTCGTGTTACCGAACGCGCGAACTTATCCAATTGAATTTCCTTTCGTCGAGCAAAACCAACTTGCTCGTTCCAAAAAGATTTAAGAAAAAAATAAAAAAGAACCACCGTTTGTACAACTCCCGGAATCATAAACAACCAACCGCGACAAAAATCAATCGAAAATCGGTAAATTATACCCGATCCATTCGGCTTTCCGAAAAGAGCCGAGAGAACCCCTCCGTCCGTCCACGTCTACACGCGCATTCCTCTCTCCATCCCGTACTCACACATCCCCACACACTCACACTCGCCATCAGGCATCCTCGGAAAAAGTAGACCTAGAAATAGACAAGCCAGGCGTACGCACATACATGTATATATATTCACGCCAGCCAAGGGGACGTACACACTTGCACATAAATACACATACTTATATGTGTGTATATGTATACAACGCGCGCGGAGACACCGAGCGCGCGGCTCGCGCGCGTCCGCCATCATGAATACCTCATTATCATGAGCGGAGTGACGTCAGAGTCCCCGCCTTCAGATTCCTCTCGAGCGGAATTCCACCGTTAGCATGATAGCGCTGCTGCCGCCGCCGGAGCTGCTGCCGCCGCCGCTGCTCTCGTTGTATAAACAAGCGGGGATGCGTTGTATGTGCTCCGAGAAGATAGAAATTCCTGCCTCTTCGTTATCACTGTATATATATACATATACGCACACTATGCACACTGAACAGAACTTTTTTTTCTTCTTCTTTTAATATATTTCTCGTCGCGTATGTATAATACGTATCACTCACTGCACTGAGGCGAGGCGCTGAAGAAGCCGCTGCTCCTCCGTCGGCGCATCATCCCCGTCGCTCTCGAGTATCTATATTTAAACGCGCTCTCGCGCCCCGTCTCTCTTACTCTCTTCTCTCGCAACTTCTCTGTCTCGCACACGCGATTTTTCTCTGGCCCTCTCTCTCTCTCGTTGGCTCGACCGTGCCGATTTCTCTGCTCGCGGTATGCACGCGCGCACTGACACCAGCCGCTGCAGCAGCGTCGGTGAGTCGTCCGATGTTCTCGCGCGCACTAAAACTCGTCGTCGCTATTCTCCTACGTCATCGCGATAGATCACACACCGCCGCGTAACATCAACAATAACAACAATTAAAACAACAACAACAGCAGCAGAAGTAGTAGCAGGTAGCTGGTGCACACCACGTATATATGTAAATAGTACACTCGCGCGCGCTCGCGCTGCACACTTTCTCTCCCCCGCGAGTATGTGTACATGTATATATATATATCTCACTATCTTTTATATATATATACTATATATCGTCGACGACTTATGATACGACCGCGGCTGCTGCTGCTGCTGTGCTGCTGCTGCTCTGCCTCTGGCGCGCGTGTGTCTCCCCAGTGAAGCAGAGCGCACTGCGGGCCGCCGCGTACTACTACTGCTGCTGGCAGCCGCGCGCTCTCGCGCTCTCTCTCTGTCTTTCTTTCTCTCTCTCGCTCCACTCCACTCTCCACACTCGCTGCTTGCCTGCTGCTGTTCGCCTTCGTCGTCGTCGTCGTCGTCGCGCTCGCCGCGCGCTCACTCACTCACTCACTCGCACACACTATATAAGCGCGCACGCACTTTTCAGCGCCCCGACGAGGGACACACATTTCTCTCTATCCCTCTCTCTCTCTCTCTCGGTCTAGGATAGCGCTCGGCGCTCGCCGCCTCTCTCTTTTAGGTTATATACACGCGGTAAGTGTACGTATGTATGGTACACGTATATATAGGTACGTGTGTGCACTATACGTCGTCGTGTCTCTGACCGAGAGCGAGTACAGTGACGGCCCGCTAGTATAGTGTGTAGAGAGAGAAAGAGAGAGAGAGGAGAGGATATCAACCTCGCGCGAGGGGGGAGAGAGAGAAGTGCACATTCCTGCCGCGAGGGGGATACGCGGCGCCACCTGGCAGTCGGCAGACTGTTGCTGCTAGCGGCTGCACATGCTGCTGGTACTGCTGGTACTGCCTGCTGCAGCAGGCGGCAGAAAGCCGGATTATCGTTATATGGGCACCTATTGCTTTGGCCTGTGCCATGCGTGCGCGGCGTTTGCCGTCTTACAGGCGGATTTTAGGCTTGCGCTCGCAATTGCTGGATTGAACTGGATCTTGACGTAGACCTCGGGAATTTGAGTAGGATGCGTATGCTGAGTGCGTAAGAAGGATATCAGGGACGAGGAGGAGAGGTTGGCCGGTGGATGGGCGGACTTCGGTTACGAGGTATAGCTGTTGATGCTCTGTCTTTTTTACATAGGTCTCTGCAAGTTGGGGAGGAATGGAAGTAGTTTGGTAGTGTATCGAATGATAAAGGATTTTTTTTTAGGAGTAACAAAATATAGCATTTTTGTTAGAAGGAATGTTCTAGAGGAAATATAACTTTACTAAAATAGTTATTTATGGATTAATCGATAGAGAATAACAAAAAGTCGATAGGGTATCGTGAATTTCGAAATCACTTGTAATCTTTTAAAATTGTTTAAAAGTCCGAGTTTTTACGGCGTAAGTAGTTTGTTTCTATTTTCGAAGAACGGCTTATCTGCTAAATGCCAACTTCTATTTAATTATTTTTATATAGGTATTATTATTTTTTTTTCTTTAAAAAAACTTAAACTTTGTCACAACAAAAATACCTTCAAGACATAAAGTTCATACGTAAAAAGGATGAAATGAAATATATATTATATGACGATAATTCTAGATCGGCATTTCCACATGAATGGTGAAAATACGTGTGTGCACAAGTGGATGCATTATATTCCACTTCCTATTTTATCTACACTATCGTCAAACATTCCAAACTTCCAGGAAGTCAACTTTTATCCGACAAAATTTACGGAATTCATAAAATTCATAAAACTCGAGGTATATTAAAATTTCGACATATATACACGAGAAAATTTATATTATTGGAGATTTGAATGCCTATAGCCGTAGGCGTGATCCTATCGATGAATATTCGACGCGCTAAAATAGCATGTTTATGGAGCATATTTAGTCCTCGAAAACGTTTCCATTTCATACGGTTCTCGAACAAATACTTACGCCGGTTTCAATATTCGTAACGGATATGTAATTTCTCATTTCATTTTATTGCGCTAGCACAGTTTTGGTATACCTAGAGATATATTATGATAGCCTATGAACATAACTAATTTTGAAAAATATTAAATTTAAATATTTTATGATAGAATGGATAAGCATATTTTGGAAAGCTTTAAATATATATGTATGTTTATCAATTTTTAGAGTACTATGATAAATAATAATATAGCTTATAAAAATTAAGACAAAGTAGTTATCAATATTCAAATCGGAGCTCACAAATTTTTTTCCTACAACTTTCCCTTACCTACAATCACACAACTTGATTGTCTCTTATCCTCACATATCATAACACTTTTAAAGAATTCCCAATCCTTCTTCCTCTAAATACCACACTCGATGCGCACGCGAAAATTCGCACCCGCATAAATGTAAATAATACCTACCGCGCCGAGCAGTATGTACATACATACATATGCCTACATACATCTATACATTCTACAATCAGTTACGCATGTGTGTCCGCATGCGTGGGTGCTATACATACAACATACATTACACTGCTTACAACAGTACAATACCTATATATACATATATACACGCCGCACTTGGAAACTCGTCGCGTGTGCGCCACGAATCCACGATGGCGATGGTCCACGTGACCATTTCACCTCCCAAGTCCCAGGCCCTGCACTCGCAGCTCACCAGCTGCTCTCCCTCCCCGTGTGTGTATCGGTGTATACCTCACACACGTGTATATATACGTACCTAGTGTGTGTGTGTACATGCGCGCTGCTGTGCTGCTGCTGCTAAGTGCCGTCTTCGACGCAGTGGAATGCAAAAAGGTCTTGTCGTCGACGGCTGCTGCAAAGTAAAAAGGTCATAGACACCTATCTCCGTCTCTGTCTTTATGAACGCCGAGAGATAGTAAACGCGAGGAAAGGTTCGAGGTTCTAACCTGTATAGGTAGACGTTGGTGGCGATTATCGGAGTTTCGGAGCAGGTAAATAGATGCATGCATATACCGGAGAGCGTGCGTGTATTTTATTGCGTCGTCGCCTTTTCGTGACTGGAGTGGCATGAAAATTTGATGAGCGCCGTGTGACGCGTTGAAACTGAGGAGAAAAAGGAGTGAGTTATATTGGAGTTGTAGGTATAGTTTGACATGTAATAAATGATCAATGTTTACTTTGGCAATTTGAGTTAACGGTTTAGATATTGTGGTTGGTAGAGTATATAGAAGTTTGTGCTGCTTTGTTTGGATTTAAGTGTAAGCCAAAGCCAAAGCACACTGTACTATCTACACATTGAGCAATATTGATGGTACTATCATTTGTTGTAGATCTGTCAGACTTATCAGCAGTGTCATGGCAACATCAGAGAGCGATGATTTCGAAAGTGCAGATGAGGAGATGAGTGCTGCTCGAGTTGATCAGAGCAAGAGAGGACCAGCCAAGCAATATAATTCTATTGGCTCAGACAGTGATGATGATGTAGACTATATACCAGTCCAATATCATACTCCAATGAGAGGTTTTAATAAAGAATGCTCTAATACTCCATTATCTCAGCAAAAGCGAAGTAAGATTGGTAAAATTGATTAATTTTATGTAAAATCTTGTAAGGTAATCATATGTTTTATTCTAACTTGTATATATATGTATTTATGTGTAGATAAAAGCCAAATTGAAACTAAAAAGACTCCAACTGACAAGTGTGAAACAAATGATGTAAATAGTGTAAAAAACAACGAAAAATCAGCTAACAAAGATAGTACAGAACTGTGTCAAAGTGATTCTATTGAGACAAAGGAAGAATCAAAGCCAGAAATGTCTTCCGAAAAAACAGTAGCAAGTACTGAAAGTTCTAAAAATATTCCAAACAAAAGAGAGCGGCCTCAAAGGCAACGAAAGCCAAAAGAGGTACAATCATTAGGAGCTAAAAAATTAGGAGCAACAAAGATTGATAAGCTTCCAGATGTAGAAACAACACCAGAAGAGGTTAAGAAAAAGGCACAAACAGAAAACAGACCACCACCATTGATACAAGAATGTTGGGAAGAGTGTGACGAAAAAAATTTAGAAGAGGAATTGAGAAATGCACAAGAGGACTTACAAAAGAGAAATTCAAAAAAGAAAGAAGAGGAATCAGAAATACCAGACGAGTTAAAATCAAACTTAACGTTTAAAGACATTTTCAAACCAGATGGTTGGGAAGGTTTAGGAGAAGATGTTGAGCTACCAGACGACCTTTCAGATGATAAATATCGTCCTGTATTAAATAAACTTTCATCAGCAGCAGGAGCAGAACAAGACAGTACAAACGGTAGTTGGGGTGGATGGGGTGGGTGGGGAGTTAGTTCTTTGCTTAGTACTGCCACTGCAGGTGTCTCAACATTGACTAGTCATGTCTCTCAGGGTCTATCAATGCTGGAAGAAACAATTGGAGTGCCAGATCCTGTTGATTTAGTTCAGATAGAAAAACCAGAAAGTCCTGCAGAAAAAAGTGAAAAGCCAAAAACAGAAAGTAAGGCCTATTTTTAATTAACTCTTGTATTTATTACATAAAATAAATATTACATAAAATAAATCAAAATTTTCTCTGATAAATATTTTTGTCATTGCAGATAAAGAACCTGAAGAACCAAAAGAAAGTCCATCTCAATTCTTACCTACTTCATTTGGCTTTGGTAACTTTATGTCCAGCATGTCATCAATCTCAAAATTAGTTGAATCCACAAGTTCAAAAGTCATTTCTGGTGGATTGGATACTCTTGAAACAATTGGCAAAAAAACCATGGAAGTTCTTCAAGAAGGAGATCCTGGTTTAAGAAATAAAAGAGCATTCCTCTTAAATGATGCCGATAAACCCATACTTTCTCAAGTGCTTCGAGAGGCAAAAGAAAAGGCTGACATTGAGAAAAAATCTCTAGAAGAAAAAGAGCTATCAAGAAAGGTTCATTTGGAAAGTCTCTTTGATGATTATCAGGGCTTAGTGCATTTAGAAGCTCTTGAAATGCTCTCTAAGCAATGTAATATGAAAATCCAGCAGCAGTTGGTAAATGTTGATGGTAGTGAACTGACATCTATGCAAGAAACATTAGACGAGGTGAAGGAATTATGTGACCTTGGGGACGAAGATGAAGAACAAGATGAAGAAGCAAAAGCAAAAAGCTTGAAAGAAAAACTAGAAGAGGGTTGTAAAGACTTAGGTGTAACTATTACTTATGACAAACTTATTGACGTAAGTTTTCCAACTGTGATGTATTTTATTTTGATTATCATTTAACTTTTTCAATATATTCATTCATTTGTTTGTAGATTTGGGATGACATGAATTCCCAAATTTCATCACCAGAGTCGAAAGAACTCTCACAAAGAGAACTTTATCAAAAAGCCATATCAGCTTTAGCCCAATTTACGGCGTATTCTGTTGAAAGATTCCACAAAACGGCAGAATTACTTTTAATAAAGGAACGTCGAAGTACAGTTAACGAAGCTGACTCTTTAGTCCAACTCACAAAGACTTTATCTTCTCAAATTGAGTCCATAGCATATCTTTATTGCAACATATTGAAGACAATGAAAGACGAATCTGACAAGTCTGAAATTAAATCAAGTATTACCACGATCTTTTTAGAGGTACCTTTTGTATTTAACTTAAAAAATTTTTCACATTCTTTTATAGCCATTTAACGAGAGAATATTATTTTTAGGCAACAAACGCCAGTTCATATGTCCAGGAAGCATTTAGACTATTAATTCCAATTTTACAAGTCGGAGCTATATGAAGGATGTTTTGATATTGTATAATGATTAAAGTTTTAAGATTTTTATTACGAATTTATAACGATGAGGATCTGTGAAAGTTTAACGAAATATATTATTAAATTAAAGTTTAGATTTATATAAACAAAAATAGATTTATACAGGAGAAATATTGTTGAATTACGTACAAAATTCTTAGCTTCTCGTAAAATCTTTAAACTGATTAACAGATCATTAATTAAGGGGGTATTGAACCCAACCTCGTATTTTCCACTATTCTAATTTCATTTTTCATTTTGAATTCAGGCATCCATTATTCATAATAACTTACAAGGCAAGCTGTGATTAAAAATGTATCTATAAATTAAATATTAACCAAGAATATTGGAAATTATTGGAACGTTTATTACGTCAAAGATTATTACGGAAAGCTTAGAATTTTTATATTACAATGGCTAATATTTTTTGCCTGCAGTATTAATTCAGAGGTAACATAGAATTATGGAATTAAATTTCATAATATGTAGATAAAACTTAATCTCGTAAGATTAACGAATAGATGCCAATTAATTTATTTTCAATTTAAAATCATAATTTTCTAAATTTTATTAAATTTGATATTATTATTTGTATTATACAATTCGAAAATGTTTCTAAGATGTTAAAAAAAATAAAGACGCACTGCACAACTTTAATTATATAATTAACTAATTTTAATTATTATATAAATAATAAAGATATCATTGCTAGCATAATGGTATCTAATTACAATGTCTACATACACATGATTATACATTAAACAGGGAACAGAGATAAATTGTAGAAAAACTGTCGTATAAATTCATTTTTTTAAAGAAAGTAGTGATATCTTTTAATTTCAACATAATTTACAAAATTACAAACGTTACTTAAAGTAAATACAAAAACTCAACCATCCCGGGACATCTTTTTCAATCACATAACACCTCATGCTTTTTTAAACAGTATCAGTGTTTTCCCCGTTTATTGCCAACCGGTGGCTTTTGTAACTGGAAACTCGACGTCGTGTCTGCAGATAAAGGCGCTGTGAGGTTGGTTGGAGGGTTGAAATTCAGACCCGTCGTCGGAGGTTTCATCGTACTGCTTAATGAAAGATTAGTCGACGGTGTTGTGTTGACATTTCCCCACGCTGCGAACAGAAATAGAAATTTAAAATTTATTTTTCGTCTATGATGGTTTCATTTTTGCGTGTAAATATATATGCAAGCAAAGGAGTGCGAAATTAAGTAGAAAATGATATACCATCGTTTGTTTTTTTTTAAATATTAATAAATAATAACAAATTTATGAAGCGTGATTTATATAAAGTTTGACTTTTGTTAATATTACAATTTATATGAAAATTTAAAAGTTTTTAACAAGTTGATTGTTATTATTACAAACACATATTATTTAATTTTCATCTATTAATTACTGATAAGCGTAATTTTGAGGGCAGAGAACATATACATGTAACTACTTAGTCAAGAAAATAATCTCAATTAAATTTATATCGAGGTCTTAGTTGTCAATCAACTTGTTAGAAGAAAAATGTTAATTACTCACTTATGTATAACTTCGACACTTCCTTCACTTTTCATTCTTGTTTTAATAATATAATAAAAATGTTAAATATAGGTATATTTCTTGATGTTTGTTAATGCACTACCTAAATAAATTATTAGAAGCATGAAGGAAAAGCAGTGAAAAAGTAAATTTGCACTTGATTAAAAAAATAATAAAATGTGTTGCTGTTTATTAGTAATCACTGACATGAATGAGCTGTAAATCCCACATTGTGAAACACAAAGTTAAAGCAAACAAAATAAATTTTCAGTACCTCAATAAACAAATTAGAATACAGCCAAATTTTATTTTTTTCCTGAAAAGGTAATAGAAGAATTGTAACACAGTTAATTGCTATTGAATGACACTCAGAACTTGTCATTAAATCAAAATTTAGCATAGGGTATATTAGACGTTAATCGTAGAAAAGAAAAAAAGCAAAATAAAATAAAAATTTTTATTGCACATGATTTGCATGAAGATTTTTGGCAAAAAATAAGAATGTGGATAAATGAACTGACAAGAAAATAGATGCAGACTTGCTATAAGGCTATAACTTAAGGAATGTCAATCTATTAAATCTAAATTACACCTGCAAATAATTATATTTTTAAGTGGCAGAAGATGTTAGTAAACTTCTACCTTGCTCTAAATCCTTGCCAGACCTGAATATTGGAATTTATAGATAGGGTAATTATAATGATGTTATAATAATACCAAAAAACTTTAATTATATGTATTTATTGTTCTATTATTTAAACATGGGAGCCATTGCTTACCCAATGGATTCTGTGTGCCAAGGCTGGGTTGTGGTGTTGAATTTAAAGCTGTTGAAGATAAGAAACTTCTGTTTCCTATATAAAAAAAAAAAAAATTAATTTTATATTTACTATTAAAAGAAAAAAAAAAGAATTTTTATATTTCGAATTTCCATACCTGGTCCAAACGGGGTTGGGCCACTCGTAATTTTGCCTATACTACTTCGATTTGATTTACCATCAGCTTTAAGGTCTTCGAAGACATTTGTGTTATCTTTCAAGACATATTTTCTAAAATTAAGGTATTGCTCTTTTTGATGTTGCACTTTTGTATGTACACCTTGGAGTCTTCCAGCAACTGCCACAAGGGATTCATGCAATTTATTCATTGCCATTGTTAATTCTGCAATCATTAAAATGTATATTTAATAAAAAGAAAGGTATTTTAAGTTGTACTATTTTTTAAAGCATAACATAGTATAACTTCTACATTATTTTACCTTGTGGTGTTAACGTTTTTGGAGTCATCATTGTCTGTATATGTTTCTCAGTTGTTTCAATTTGAGATTTAAATAGCATTAAATCATGCTCAAAATGTTCTGAAAGCTCCATGAAAAATAAAAGTGGTGCATTGTTTTCATATTGTAATCCTGGTGGTGTATCATGTGTCCTTTGTGCAATTTCTGCATTTTGCAATGCCTTAGCTGTATCCTGTTTAAGTTTATCTGCTAATGAGCGATCTCTTTGTACAGAACCAGCCAATGTGGTCAATATTTCCATTAAGGATGCTGTGTCTTCTGAACACCTGTTAAGTGGTCTGGCCGAACCTCTGGCTATGTCAGAGCTCAAAACTTTTTGTGTTTTAACAAACTCCCTAAAATTAAAGTAGAATTTATACTTTTTATCAAATGAAATTAAAAAAAAAGTCAATACTCACTTGAAACCTTCAATTGTGTGCATCAACTCATTTGGTAACAGATTTTCTTTGGCAGCAGTTGGACTTGTACTACCTTGAGTGAGACCTTTATTAGTAACTGTAACGTCTAATCCTCCCAGTCCTTTATTAGCAGTTGTAACTGGAGTGGCAGCAGCAAGTGCTGTTGTTGTGGCTGGTTTTGCTCCAAAAAGTCCACCACTTGGTGCACCAAACAGTGAGGCTAAAAATATTTTTAAATAAAAACGTTCTTAGTAAATAACTTTTAAATTAATCAGTATCCTTTCTATATATTCAAAATATTACAAGTACTGGTAGTGCTGGCTGCAGCTCCAAAACTCAAGGCTGAACTTATTGGAGCAGCAGCAGCAGCAGAAGTATTTGTTGTAGCGCCAAATGATAATCCTCCTGCAGGTGCTGCAGCTCCAAAACTCAAACCTCCACTAGTGGCATTAGTTGTAGTTGTTCCAAAGGATAATCCTCCAGCTGTAGCAGGAGTGCCAAATGATAAACCTCCTGCAGTTGTTGCAGCAGATGCTCCAAACGATAATGTTCCTCCAGATGTGGAACCTACTGATTGACTAGTTGCTGGAGTACCAAAGGATAAACCTGCTGGTTTTGCTGCATTTGGGGTGCCAAATGTCAAACCAGTCGATTGAGTTGGCTGACCAAGCCCAGTTGCCTGACCAAGTCCAGTTGCCTGACCAATCCCAGTTGGCTGACCAAGCACTGTTGTTTGACCAAATCCAGATGTCTGGCCAAGTGCAGTTGGTTGACCAAGTGCAGTTGGTTGACCAAGTGTAGTTTGTTGACCAAGTGCAGTTGGTTGACCAAGTGTAGTTTGTTGACCAAAAGCAGTTGTCTGACCAAGAGCAGGTGTCTGACCTAGTGCAGTTGGCTGTCCAAGCCCAGTTTGCTGTACTTGGGGAGTTTGTGTTTGAAAGAGATTAGTTCCTGTAGATAAGCCACCTCCTAGGGTTAGATTAGGCGCTGCAGAAGCTGTTCCAGCTGCTGGTGTGCTACCAAAACTAAAGATAATTGTTTGATTTAATCCGAAAAACAGTACTTTTTGAACAATTTCAAATGATTGCATTAAATTATAACGCTTTAGGTTAGAGTTCTACTGTAAACTTACGCTTGCGTGTTGAATCCAAAACCCAAACCCGTCGCAGTGGTGGTCGGCGTGCCGAATGTAAACTTCGACATCCTTATTTTCTTTTATCACACTCGAAAAAAATGCCACACTCGCTCCGATTATAAATTATTATTCACAGGTAAAACACTTGGCACTGCGCGCGCTTCGAGGCGGACATCATATCATTGTCGCTGATCGGCTGATGAAGTCTGCTAATCGAACGCGCAGGCGCGCGATTCGGTTGCCGTTTCCCGCGTATAAGTCGGGTTTTTTTATTTATAATAAAAATACCCACGATAACTTTATCAAGCGTCACACACAATGAAATATATACTATTTGGATTGCAAGTTGTTTTCGATAAACTCACGAGCTCTTCTGAAACCGTGCAATTATTAAAATATCGATAACACTGCGCAATTCTTGGGTCATATAGAAACAAAGTACTTTTGCCTGCAGCGCGCACTACCAACCTTCATTATCTAACCTCTCCATGTAACACTACAAGATAGCGCGTAATCCTAGTGACTTTCGAACCCGCAACGTTCATATGGCACTACAAACTACACAGCGCTCGCGCTGTTCACGTCACACTCACACATCGCGACAGCAACTCCATTACTCCAAAGCCAATGCACATAAAAATCTGCGTCGCGCCACATTGCTTCGCTCTCCCGTCCCTGGCGCGCTGCTGTGTCTCCTCAGGCCACTTTCCTACATATTCTATCACGATATATTCAGACCGCGGCCACCGTAGTCTACGTGTGCCACGATGGCCGAAAAGGCTGCTGTTGACGCCGCCGCCGCTGCCGCTGTCACGGACGAAAAGCCCGCAATGGAGCCGTCGACCAACAGCGGCATCCCCGAGGTACGTACGATTGCTGCACCTCCTGGTGAAAGCATAGATTTCTATTTGGAGAGGCTTCGCGAGGTAGGTGGAGATTTGGAGTAGCTAGCGTATAGGGCATACATGTAGCACACGCAGACCTAGTACACAAACGGACAGGGCGCGCACGCACTGTGTACTATATACATATACATACTAACGGACTGAAAAAAATGTTTGACAGGTCGTCGTCGGCGCCGGAGCTGCTGCGTCGGTGTCGACTATCCCGGTAATGACACACACGTGAAAAGAGATACAGATGATATCTCTTCCTGGCTTTCGTTAAGATTCTCGAATGTCTAAGGCGATTTGTGATTTCAGACGTATCTAAATGTTGGTTTGATTGGAAATTATGCAAAAACACTTGGGATTTGGGTTTTGAGGATGAGGCATATCTGTTATAGTATTGTTTATTTTAAATAGTACAGTTCTTTTGTAATTGATATGCTTCATTGCAACGTCTTAGACACGAGTCTTAAAAAAAGACAGAGTTCAAACAGCACAGTTGAGTAGTCTTTAATGGCACGCTATGAATTTGTAGGGCCCAACAGATAATGAAGTGAACACTATGAAGTTGCAAGTGTCTCAGGCACTGGCCAGGCTGGAGGAGGGAATGGAAAAGGGAACGGAGTCAGAAGGTAGCACATGGAATAATCCTTCAGGTTTCTTGTCACATCCCAAGGCAGCTGAAGATATTTTCACACTGATACAGGTAAGAAAGAGTAACATATTGTTATTTCTATACTTGTACATTTTCCATATGATACTATAGTTTTTTTTCATTTTTCAAAATGCATAAAAATACCAAGCATTGAAGTATATAAGAATATTATAAGAGTATATATTTTTAACATTTGATTGATCTGCATAAAAAGAGGTTTCATATTGAGAACACTATGCACGTTTTAATGAATGTTGCTTGTGGAACATTATAATCATTTTTCATATACATCTAGTCTTGGCTATTCCGGAAGCAAAGATAAGATTGCATTAATTTGAAATTAACGACATGCTTGAGAGATTAGATTTAACATCTATCTTTCCTGTATATAGTTTTACCTTAGGTTTATAAATAATTATTAAATATATTTTTATTTTATAGGATCTAATTGTTTATGAAGATGCTCCTCAGCAAGATGGAAAGCAAGAGCCAAATCAAATAACTAGCCTACCACCACTCACAGACGAAGCCAAGTTAGCTTTAATCTCTCACTCAGTTTCGGCTTATGCAATGTCCTTACCTCGAAACCATGCACAAAGGTTAGCTGGTCGGTTAGCAGCTGACACCACGAGGTGGCTTAGTCACATCTTTCGATTTGTTGATTGTGCCTCATCTTTTCACGAAGACCCAATTGAGGGACTTGTAAGGGTCACTCGATTGGCACTGCACAGAAAGTATCCTAGATATATAGATGAAGGTTTTACAGCATTAGCCAGTTCACTTCCTTTAATTTATAGTTCTGTTGCTGCACCACTAGGTTTAGTCCAACATTTATGTAAACAGGTGAGTTTTCATGTTTGAATTTTGATATCAGGTGATTTATTTTTCTTCTTGACTGAGCTTGTATTATCTGTAAATGTCACTTAATCAATGATAAGGAAAAAATGAAAATAAAACCAAATATTAGATTTAAAAATATAATGTTTATTTGAATTTAACTTATTGATTTCTTATTTATTGCTTACATTTTTTCCTCAATACTTATATTTAACTTATTAAAATGATTTGTCGAGAAACAAATAACAAAATTACACGATTCGCTTTATTCCAGCTTTCTTTACCACTACACTGCATAAGGCCGATTCCATACAACACTATGTTTGGATCTCGACACACCATGGACATTTCGGCGCTGGAGAGACGTCTGACCGAGGATTCTCAATCTAGTTCCGTAACTCCGCTTTTAGTGCTGGCAGAGGCGGGCTCCGTGCTTACCGGACACTGCGACAATATAACTAGGCTCCGCGAAATATGTGATAAGTTCAACGTCTGGCTGCACCTGCGCGGCGACTCTTTAGCAGCCTTAGCTTTAAACAATTCCCCGAAAGATCTGGTAAAGATAACAAACGCATATTGATTTTGTGAATAGTGTTAATGGCATATAAGCTAAAAAGGATTTTTCAATTTTTAGTCTTCAAAGATTGCAGATAGTATTACTTTGCCAGTTGGTGTTTGGCTGGGCATTCCTTCGTTACCAAGAGTCGTATCCTTTTCAAATACATGAAATAATGAAATACTACTTATAATGATTCCAGAAAAATATACATTTTTTCTCCATTTGAATACATACGTTACCTCACGCACGTATTTTCAACTCTCATGCATGAATCTCCAGAAATTTCATTTTCCTCATATACCCGTACGTCGCATCATCGTAACCCCGATCCGCCATCTAACTTTCAACGGCTCTAAACACCCGTAAACTAGACCTCCAAAAAAGTAAAACAACAATCCAAGTACTACTACTACTCCATCCTAAAAATAGCACAAGGAAGCGCTATATATATCTCCGCGCACGGCTATGTTAAGTCGATCGCATTAAAAATATCTCCTCATGTTCCAAAAATTGTCGCAACTCGGCTATTCTGTATATTCCTTAACATCGTCCTCACGCGTCAAGACGCTGTACCGGCTGACGGACACGCGCGGCACACGTCCCACGTCCAGGGACACGACGCTGTCGTTGATATCCGGCCTGATGGCGGACTCGCTGTCGCGCCGGCTGCCCACCCTGCCGCTGTGGACAGCGCTGCAGGCCCTCGGCCGCGACGGCATCGTGAACCGGTTCCGCCAGTGCTTCTTGGTCATTGAGGAGCTCTACAGCAAGATAAAGAAGTTCAATTGCATCAGGCTGCTGGTGAGTAAGCGAGCGCACGTGCCGGTTAATGGCCTGCACACGTGTGGAATAGATAAACGCCAGTGTTTAATGATGATAAGGGTTTTTTTATGTTTAACTTGTTCATGTTGAATATTGGAATTTAAGGTCGAAAATTGTTTTGTTATTTTATTAGAATGATATGACAAAATTTCATTAAATAAGTATATGGACTAGATAAATTAGCATAGCAAGTTCTTCTTTCATTTTTCTTAAACGATTATGGACTATAAACTAGCAGAGTTAGCATACATAATTAGATGAAAATTGATTGTCCCCATAAGGAAAAAACGTGATTTCGTTACAAATTTTTTTTTTTCAAAATAATTACAAGTACAGTTAGTCGGGTAGCAGTAAAACGAGTTGAAAAAGATCGCAAAAAAGTTTTTTTTTTTTTTTTTTTTTTTTTTATATGAAATATTTTTGGAACGAGCGAAATCGTTTCAAATAAAATAAGAACTGAGTAGGAAGAAGATAAGGAATAGTTATTACCACAAAGAACGTGATAGCCCATTAATTTTTTGGAGAAATAAGCTTTCTGAATGGGGAACCACTTTGTTGAAAACAAAAAACTATTAAACTAATTTTGTAGTATAAATCATTATCACTTCTTTTGTTACTTTGAATTTTCAAATTTGTTTTAAAAGATGAAATATTTATGGTAATTTTTTAGATTTTTAACGCCTATGTATATGTATAGAAGAAAAAAGATAGCCTCATGAATATTACTGAAACCCCTTCTAATTATTAACGAATTCTAACGAAAATGAATAAGTTTATAACTTATTACCGCACTAGACCAGAATTAATCGAGAACTGATTAAAAATTTAATACCTGTGTCCACATTCTAGAAATGGAATTTAATTGTTTATAATAAGAAATTTATTTTTTCATAATTAAGTTTTTAAAAAAGCCTATAAATGCAAATATTGTATATTATGAAATTCACAAAACGCGTTATTTTTGTATAATATATAGTAAAATACGAATGAGTATTTTGTTTAAAAAACTTAGAAACTGAACGCCTACATTCTGCAAATACAATACGAACTTTATAAATAAAGTGACCTACTTACTTCTGTCGTTTATTGCTTTAGATACGCTATAAGATGTGTGTGCGTAGGAAGTACCTTACAGCCTGTAAATAATTCATTTTTATGATTGCGACCCCCTTATCAACAAATTTATATTACAAAAATATCAACTAAAACATTATTACAACTGTAAACCCGTATTTTCCAAATTACGAATCACAACTATAATACGACCCAAAATATCTGATCACTCCAACAAACCGACACCCTTTGATCTTGCAGAGCCAAGAACCTGGCGGCGAGACAGGCGCCTACACGATAAACGAGATTCTGGCAAACCCCATCAACGGTCCCCAGCTCCTCGAGGTCGTCTCGAGCGCTCTGGTGTTCCAGTTCGTGCCGCCGGACTCGGATAACCAGGAACTGGAACGTGTCCCGCCCTATTACGACAAACTAAACTCGTGGCTCGGACAGATACTCCAGCGCGATATCGAGAACGTCGACATCGAGCTCTGCGAGATCGAGCAGTACGGCATCGCGATACGCATCTGTCCGCTCGAGAGCCCCGAGTGCCCACCCAACAGCGAGGATATCGATAATGTCGTAGCATGTCTGGATCAGCAGATTGTGAGTTGGATTTTTAATTACGTTTTATATTATCCGTTTATTGGATGGTTTGACGTTTTGTAATGGTTTTAAAAAAGCAGTTCAAGAATGACTGATAAGAAAAAGTAATCGCATACAAATTTTAGCTATATTTAAAATTAGTACAAATTCTTATCAGATTACGAATAAAATAGAATGGAGATGTTTTTTTATAAAACCAAACCGGTTTCCGTCCATGAGCGGAATCGTCATCGTTTAATTTAATTTTTTTATTTCTTATTCCACGAATTAAATTGTGTAACTGCTTTGTAAGAAGATGCGGGAAAAATATTAAATTTTATTCTTTAAATATATTTTGAGAGGTTCAAAATAAAAATTTAAAAACAATAGGTATATTTATAAAAAGCCAAATTACTTCAAATATAATTTTTTTAAACAAGGGCGTGAAACTCGCTTTTTGCACTTGAGCCCTTGATTTTCGCACTCTTATCAAAACATGTCATTTGAATAAAATGAAAACTCTACTTATCAACTCATTCTCCCACCCAGGAAATCCTGTTGGCGACAGTCCAACACAAAGAGACGTTCGTGCGATTGGTCACAGAAAATGACTCGCTACATCTGGTGGAGATGCCGGGCTGGGCCGGTCTCGGCGGCGTCAGGTACGCGCCCCCCACGTGGGTGCACGTGATGACGGACCAGGCCAAAGAGGAGCTCAACAACCTCAACACGCAGCTGGTCGATACGCTGCGAAGCACCGACGCCGCCTTCTCGCTAGGCGAGGGCGCTGATGGGCTCGCCTGCGTACGGTTCGGAATGGTTACTCATGATACAGGTTCGTTAATGTGGGAAATTCCTGGATGAAGAGTGGGTTAGTAGTGTAGCAGGTGTTTCTGATTGTCGAGTAATAAATTAAATAATTGATAATTGGCTGTTATAGCCATGACCAAAAATACTGTATTTATCGTATTTTTTTATAATAGTAGAAAAACTCATAGTACCTAAACAATTAATTTTCATGCACACACAATCTTCCATAACGTTAAAAATCTACATTCCAGATGTAGCAGAGCTACTGTCACTTGTCCTACAAGTGGGCCAGGAAGTTGAAGCGAGCTCCAAGCTTTTGGACACAATGTCCGAAGTCGTCAAACGCGGTATCGAAGCCGCGCAGACGGACCTGGAGCGCGAGAATGCAGAGAAGCTGTGGCAAGAGGGTATACTACGACACGTGCCCGTTGTCGGCACATTTGTCAATTGGTGGAGTCCGCCGTCGAAGGAGGGCGGAGTCAGAGGTCGAAGCTTGAACCTGCAAGCCGGTAAATTTAGATTTCCTTATTTTGTTGATTATATTTTTGTCATTAAACAATATTACTTATGTCGACTGTAATCTAATATCAACTGATAAGAATTTGTTTATCGGTCTTACAGTCTTACAAAAATAAAGTTTTTTCCAGGTTTTAATTAAGTTTTTATTTTAGATTCTTCGGGAGTGATTATAAACAAGGTCAATCTGACTGCCATTAATATTAATTTATTTTATAAGACGTAAGGCCGATAAAAAAATTCTTATCAGTTGATTATATTTTTGGTTTTGGTTCGTATATTTCAATTTCGACGCAATGCTACACAAGTGCTGAGCGCACTTTGCCATTGCTCGTCGACAATAACTTCTAAATAATTTACTTTGCAACTTGTCACGCTGATTACAGTATCCGGAAATAGTTGGGCTCGTTCACACATGTAACAAAGCTGAACTTTAATGAACGTAAATATTTAGGAAAAATATGTCACGTAGATTTCAAACAATAGACATTGTCATTCGAGGGTAGCTTTTCATTTGAGTCATAAAACTTTTGCGAGCACATTAATATCTCTTACACTTGAATTTTTCATTACTTTCTCACGCTTTTCTTGTTATTTAGGAGTAAACGTTTTTGAGGCGAGCAGAACGATAGTCAATAAGGCCGGTTATTGATCATTAACAAAACTAATGCACCTAGTTTTGTAAAAATCACATTTCCAACCCTGGACGCAGTTTTCGTGAAGTATATTTTGTCTTTTTCATTTTTTACTTTATTCTTATTATTATTATTGCTTACAATACAATTATCCATCTCTCGTTCTTATATAGCTTTATTTTGTCAACGTCACTTAAATCATGATGTACAATATTGTTTACATCCGATTGTTAATTCTCAATGAATTGGAGCGCAAAAATTTTCGGTGTGGGATTAATAATAACAGGCTTGATTGACGTCCCCTCCTCAATACATGCATTCGTTGCGCTATATACTTCAATACAACATGCCCTTATAAATTAATCCAAACATGGTGGCAGTAGCATATAATAAACAGTACAATATCTCTTCCCAACTCGATCGAGCGATCCGTAGCTGAGAACCTATCATCAGTTCAATCCACGTACGACTAACCGATAAGACGAATAATTCTTTCGTTGCAGGCGTGGTCGAGAGCACGGAGAATATCTACAAGTACCACATGCAGCTGCAACCCAACTCAACGACGAGCAACGGTTCCGGGGCGCGTACACCGCCCCAGCCACTGGTACAGACGCCTGTGGGTAGTACCGCGTTGCCCGGTAGTCAGAGTCACAGCCGATCGTCCAGCCATTCCAGTCTGCAGAGTGGCAAGAACCTGCAGCAGCAGAACAGCGTAGTCGCGCCGCCGCCGGTCCCCGTTGTCAAAGACAAGCCCGGCGAGCTCAAGTCGTAGTAAATTGAGGAAGAGGCGACGATGTGTACTTGTTACGAGGTTTATTTATATACAGACACGAAGAAGGCGAGCGATGAAGTCCAAGTCAGTGCGAACGATCACTCACTGCTGTCCGATTGTCGATCATTAAAATTTGTATTATAAGATACGGAAGCTTTTATTCGTTTAGTTCCTTTTCTCTTGACTTTTCTTTCGTTTGCTGTAAAGATGTGGGGTGAAAGAGAATGATAGTAACGGTGGTCTGGCGGTTTTCGACTAAGAGGAGAGACGTCTTTTTTTATATTTTTGTTGTGTAGGTGTCACTGGGAAAATCCGTTGGAACCGGTATGAAGTATTTCAGTATTCGTTTCGATACGCTTCTTCAATTCGACAACGTAGCGGTAAATCCTTTTGCCTCTATAAGTATCGCCCTGATTAGCGCGTCGATCGGCTGAGAAAATCAAGGCTTGTGTACTTATAAATTTGCTTGTAAATATTAGACACGTGGATAGAGGATATTCTTTGTAAAGATCAACTTTAGATTTTTCTATATTTTTCACTTAGCGTCCAAACTTTTTTAAAACTGCAAATCATTGTTTAGCACAAATTTTACACTTACGATTTTCGATTATTACGAACATTTATTGATATTAAAGTTAATTTTCTCTAATTGTCTGATTATTTTTATATGGTAGAAAGACGATGAATGGTGAAAAAAAAAAAAAAAAAAAAAAAAAAAAAACAGTGAGAGGAACGATTGTAATAGTGAAGTGAGTTTGCCAAAGATCTTTACGATTGATTTAACGTGCTTTTAAAGAGGACACTAAGCTCCCACGATTCCAGTAATTTTACGATTTATTGCGAAGGCAACGTTTCGCAGGTGCAGCCTTATATTACACCTTTAAATAACGTTTTTTAGCGATGAAGATTTTTTTTTTCTTAATTAATGTAATACTTAGCTGAGAAAGCATTAAATTTCCGGAGCTTATTCCAAGTGGAGTTAAAATATGTATGAATAAGCATACACAATTACAAATTGTTGATACCTAAACCAATAGAAAATTAAACTTTTATGTATATTTATATACCAAATCTGTTGTAATAAATTATTGCTACTTGAATAAATAATTATTAAGATTAAATCCGAAATACTTGTTAATTATTACTACATCCTGATAATAACAAATTATCCTTTAAAATTTACCTTAAAATGTAAAAACATTTCCAACTCCTCAGCTTCTATGTACACTAAAAAACGAACCAAGCTCCCGATTCATTCATACATCCGAGAACCCCGCGCTCTCAAAATAGTAAACACTCGTAATTCCACGTTAACTCGCCCAAACACGGCTCCCCACTCGTCATCGCGCTTCCCGAAAACGCTTTAAAAAGAATAGGCCTGTTAATCTTTCGCTCTCTCACTCTCTCTATCCCGATTCGGCGATCTCATTACGCATGCTTACGAATTCAGAGTCAACAACGAACCGGAAAGCTCTAGAAGCCAGCAACGCGTGCGAGCGGGCGCATATATTATTATCGCGCGAATTACGCTCAATAAAAACAGTCGGAAGGGGGCGAGACCGAGAGAGGTGTCGAAAAAAGTGAAAGGACGGGAGAGCAACGCGCGAAAACGAGCGAGAATGAACAAATTGCCGGGGAGCGACAATCACGAAATTAAAGGCAATCTAGGCCCCAGTATATAACCGTAACGTAGCAGTAAGCATTATACATACACTTATCACTCCAGTTGTGTAGTTTCTTATCGGAACCTTGCGTTTCTATATATAAAACATACCACCTACCCCGCGTACTGTTGGTATCGCAGTTCTCGCGCGACGTAAACAAACAAAAACACCTGACACGGGTTTAAAGATCCTGCTGAGAGCGCGTGTGCGAGCGAGACAACCATACCTACATGCACACATTATATCTATATATTTCTACAAATCTACTACCTACCTTATATCTCGAGCGCTCAGCGCATGAGAGCGCGTAAGTTTAGCCACTCGCACAGGCTGCCCGCAGCAGCTGTCGTGCAGTCGTCGTCAGTGCGCAGCAGTAGCGCGCGCCGCACGAAAGTGAGCGTACGTATATACACATTATCTAAGTATAGTATTCTTCAATCTACGTGCGCGTGCACTCGTTCTCTCTCTCTCTCCCTCTCTTGGTTCCTACACAACACTCCGAAAATAGAAGAGGAGAGGCGAGAAAGAAGAGAAATCGCCGTACGCGAGAGCAGATAAGTAGTCAGTTAGTCGCGTATAGCGCGAGCGTGCGCTGGCCAGACTGCACAGTGCGTCGCCTCGATGAGGCGCGCCCGGGATGGAGGTGCTCAGCAAGACGACGACGACGAACCAGGAGGTCGTGCACGAGGGATGGCTCATAAAGTCGCCGCCCACGAAGCTCTGGCGAGCGGTACGTAGAATACGTGTGCACATGTGTGTACGCTATTTTTTTTTTTTGTTTACGTCACGAGGAGTGGAGTGGCGAAGACGGGTGAGGAGAGGTTATGCGGGAGGAAAGTTTTTTTTTCGGAGTGCTGGAGGTTGCGTGTTTTGGTGGTGAAGGATGGCAATGGGACGTTTGGGTGGGACGATTGGGGTCCCTGGAATGTTCGGTGTTTTTGTTTACGTCACGGGCGAGCTGCTGCTACTGCTGTTGCTAACTAGGTACTTGAGGGAGGATCTATGAGATACGGTCGGGAGAATTGATACGGTTTGACGGTGACGGTGTTTACATCGCACAATGCTCCGCTTTTTTATCTCCCATCTACAGCGCGCCTATCTCCTAAGTGTCCCATTAGTGAGGCTTCTTATTATGATAGCTTATAGGATCATACTCCAGCGACGCGGACAGGAATGCGGCTGGACATTAAAAAGTGCCACGCTAAATGTATGCACTTGCACACACGCTGACAGGTGCAGCGTTGTAGGTTAGGATCCTCTCATATATATGCACGCATATATCCCTCTCCTTACTTATCCTCTCCTCTCTCGTTGTTGTCAAGGACAATCTATACTCGCGTGAGAGAAGAAATCGCAGCGCGAATGACTGTCTATTTCGCTCTCGTCGTGATTTCCTCGAATGTACAGATCCATCCTACTTATACCCGTCGCGCTTTAAAGGAATGCAACAAGTGCAATTCGAACGTTGGCTCTGCGGCATTGTCCGAGAGAGTATGCGTTTTATGGTCGAAAATTCCAGGTGCTCGCAAGATTGGCTAATATCTGATAATAGTAGGTTGTAGCTCGGTAGGCGATTTTTTTCCCCGTTTTTCGTGATGGACAGAAAATTATTATTTATTATCGACTCATTGCGATTCGCGGATAAGGGGGATTTGTGATTTTATCAGAGTTGTTTATCTGTAAATATATATATATATATAAATAAGTTGATAAGAGTAAGGTTTTGTGGGTCTTTTATGTTATAATGTGAGGTATTTTGTCGAATGATGTGTATGCAATACTATCATTAGTAGAGTTATCTTAGATATATAATATGTATTTACTTGTTTTATGTTTTTTTAAGTACAGAAAATTATGCACAATGTTAATTAATGTTTTTTAGAATAATTAGTAAATATAAATTTTATCTAGAAATTTTCTTGTTGAATAATTTGTGTATTTATTTATGATCCAGAAAATTTACAAAGTAATCAATAATAATTTTAAATTTAATTATATTATACTATTTCAAATGATAGAAATTTAAATCATTAATAGTAAAATGTTTCATTTGTATTTTGATGACTTGCTTTTCAAGTGTGTACTTATACAGATATATTTCTTTGAATTTTCATTGCTCAGACAGTTCTATCTACTTATACACTCACAAACAAAGAAAATAACCTTGTGTGTTAGTCACAAAGTTGTATCACTTGTTGATAAAGAATTTCATAAAAGAAGCATTGAAATGCTTAATAATAAGAGGTCTTTTGAATAATGGGAAATAATGTATTATATATACAGACAAAACTGAAATATTAAAAAAAAATATATATATATTTGCAGAGATGGAGAGAAAGGTGGTTTACACTACGACACAGTGGAGAATTGCCTGGCCAGTACTTTTTGGAGTACTACACTGATAAGAAATGTAGGAAGTTAAAAGGCAAAATTGATCTGGACCAGTGTGAACAGGTAATATTATGATTTTATAAGTCATTGAATAATGTAGCTATGAAAAATGTAAAACTAATCCTAATTTAAATTTTTCTTGTAGGTGGATGCTGGTTTGAGGTTTGAGAATCGTAAACAAAAGTACCAATTTATGTTTAACGTGAAGACACCAAAAAGGACTTATTATCTTGTAGCCGAGAATGAGGCTGATATGAATAAGTGGGTTGATGCAGTTTGTCAAGTTTGTGGTTTGAAAGCACAAGATGACGAACAACAATTAACTCAAAGTAAGTGATATATTATATAGCATGCTTCTTCTCTCACTAATTGAGACATTTTGTATTTAAAATAATAATAAATAAGTACATGAAATTTTTAATTTAAATGACATTCAAATTGATGACAAGGTAAAATGAAAAGATGGAATACATAGCAATACTGTATACTACTAGTAAAAAAAATTATTTAATTTTAGAAAATAATTTAAACAAAAATATAAATATTTAAACCCTGAGTCACTTATTCGATTTGAAGATGGCTATATGCCAATGATTTCTTTGAATTCCATAATATCTTGTTTATTTATTTTTTCTATTTCAGTGTACCCATTTGAGTCACAAGAATCACCACCTATTTCGCCAGCAAGTACAATTTCTGGTCCATACATTCCTATAAGTGAATGTATTTCTGGTCGAAGTCTTAACGACACAAGTTCCCTCAGTTCAGCTGTTGGTCAAGGTGGAGAACTTTATGATGCTCCAAGGAGACTAGCTCCATCTCCACCAAGATCACCTACTACGACGGATGCTGAAAGTGTTTTTACCGATGATGAATGGACTGCTCCAGTTCCTAGCGTGAACTGGGAAACTTTCCCATCAACCGGTAACTTTAAAAAATCTTAAAAGAGTCAATCTAATACTCAAATCGTTATATGAATTGCTAATTTATTATCTTTTGCCAATATAGGTGAATCCAAGCCATGTAATAGTGCCAGTGATGCAGAAATAGGTTCCTGGAGTGTGAGGAAAAGATTCGGCAAGCTGAGGATAGTTGATTCAGCTGCACCGCCGGCTGTGGAGGATATCCCGGCACCGCCAAGGCCTCCAAAGCCAGCACACATGTCAATGGAGAATCCTGGGCATAATTATCTGAACTTGGATGGAGCCACGGAAAGTTCGAAACCAGTTACACCAGCAACGCCCGCGCCATCGACTCCAGCAACGGCCATAATAACCGATGAAACATATGATTTTCCACGATCTCACCAACCTGACTTGGTGGATAGTTCTACAATAGGCAGACGGACGAGGCATTGTTATAGTAATGCTGCTCCGACAAACCCTGGCGGTAAGCTAATAATCAAAAAGACTGATGTAACTTAACTACCTCTAAAAAATGGATATTTTCTCTACATTTAAAAAACTACTTTGTAGCAGGAAATGACGAACGCGTCTTCCGTTACGACTTCCACGACGACGAGCCATCGAGCCCACGATCGGAGTCATCGGCGACAGCCACCTATTCGAACCTACCGAGCCCGAAAATCGACGGTGCTCCAAACTCGATAGCTCTAGTAACGACAACTGCAACGACGACAACAGTGGCTCCGACGGTGGCAACGTTGCAGCAGCCGCCGCCTGTCGTCTATCGGGAGCTGAAACCTGGTAGGAAGACGAGCGACACGTTGTCGATGATCAGCAATGAACTATCGCCTGGTATCATAACTATGGGGTCGACGACGACTGTGGCGGAGCCGAGTTCGGCCGAGCATTCGCCGGCGGAACCGCCGAGTATCAATCGGAAGTTGAAACCTCCGTTGACCAAGCCAACTCATGAAAGTAAATTGAAAAATTGTTATTTAATTATTTTTATAAGAATTACAATTAAATTTTAAATATGTAATTTTTTGTTTTTGAAGGTCCATTACAACTAGCATCACCACCGGGACGGGGAAGAGTGAGAGCGGCACCAAGTCCTACACCGCCAAGCACGCATTCTAACAGGCACCAATCGACGTCCGATGAAGATAATAATGCGTTCGAGGATAAAGAGGAGGTAAGATAAAACAATTCATTTTATTTGAAAAACGGAGTAGTACAATAAATTTCATCTGAAAATATTATTACTTTTTAGATTTATTATTATCAGGAACAAAACAATTTTATCCCTGCATCTTCTCGTAAATTTGTTGATCTGCAATATCTCGATCTTGACTTGGGCACATCGGACAGTTTCAATTCGTCGACATTGCCGCCGGCGCAATCGCCACCAAGTTCTACAGTGTACAAAACCGTTGATTTTCTCAAAACGGAAGCTTTTAATCGCACGAGACAAAGAGTGGAGGAAGAGAGGAAACAATGTACGGATGGTCTAACGTAATTCAGAACTTTTTATTTTTGGTTATAAACGATAACCAGTGCTGTAAAATAAATTATTTTTATAAGTTATTTTAATATTTTATATAAAAAAATAAGATAGCAATGTAAATATCTGTAGGATCTTTCTAAACATATTTTATCTGTCAGAAAGATTGATAGAAGAAAGTTAACTTTATCTTTTTATTTAAACTGCGTATTATGTAACTTACAGCACTGGTAATAATAAGTTTAAAATTTTAAAATTTATCGAATTTTGTTGTTCGTAAATCACTGTTATATGTTTCGTAAGTTTTATAATTTTTGAAGTATGGTAAGCGTTTTTATTAACGAAGAAATTATATATTTAAATTATTCATTTATTTGAAAAACCGTTACTATCCATTTTTATTGTAATATGAAACTCGGCCACTAGTTTCAACGTATAAGTAGCGCGGTCGTCCCTGACTTCTTCTATACTTGATGGTCGAATTTCAATGGTGGTATAAAGACTTGAAAAACTTTTAAGAGCTTTTGCATGTACATAAATTTTACACGATCGCGAATTGAAATACAGGAGCGTTTAATTTTCTAATTCTATAGAATTGGAAAAAGTATTACAGGAAAAAGAAATAAAAATTTTATAGCACGTAATATGATCGATCGGTCTAATCGATTGAAACGAATTTACTTTGTAAAGGAAATAAAAATAGATATTTTTTTATAAAATCATACTCAACGCGAAAACGTTCAAAATTATCTGGAGGCGGATCAGCGTTGAATCTATATCAATTACAAGTAGCAATATTCGAATGGACCAAAAATGTTACGTTAATTATACTAAATGTATCATAGATGATTTTTAACAATTGTAGACTTAGCTGTATAGGTGTTACATTATTATCATAGGACGAATTGTAAAATAAAAAACACAATAATATACACATCATTACACTGTTGCCTAAGATAGACAAATAAGATATCATTTTTAATAATTTTGGAAACCCAAGTGTAATTTTAAGGAAGCGCCTAAATCGTGCCTCAACTATTTAATGCATACCAATTGAATTTGGTTGAAGCCATTTTCTAATTAATACAATGCTTCACACAATTTCAAAATTTAATAATAATGACACAATATATTGTTAACTAAAGTTGGCTCTAAATCGAATAATGTTGGTGCATAAATTTATACACTACTTTTTTCTCTCTTCAATAGAAATATATTTTTTATTTTAAGATTTTATGTAATAAATATTTAACTATTTACTTTAACTAAACTTTACATATGGATAATTTTTTGTCTTTCATTCTGCAAGTCAATATTGCATTACATGCCACTAAAGTACTATGAACCCTCTACCATTCATAGTACTTGCATAATAATAACATTAGTTTATTAAAAGTTACATTTATAATTTATTATAGTTAAAAACTATATGTTTTCTGTATAATTTACATATTGTAATGTCGTATTATCCATAAACTGTATTATTAAATACATACATTCTTTTCTATAGGTTTTATATTTTAACGCACAATAGCTTTGGGATATAAGGTAGTATCTACTGATAACACAAGCTATTGTGTTTAATAGCTGAGGCATCGGGGTTTTTTGTTTAGAAAAAAAAAGAAGTAACTAATATTATGATGAAGCACAAATTTTTAGACTAATCGGACTTCCTACATCAATACCACATATTTTTATTCCGTAAAGATAGCTAGTTTAAAGAGTAATAGTTTTCTATGGTATTACTGTAATCGAATCAGAGCAAAGAAGCGTTAGAAATTGACAGTGTTCATTCGTTTCTTTTCGTATATCCATTCTGCTTCCTTCGGTACGTCTGATGTTGATTAGGTAGTGATGAATGATATTAATCCGTTGATTTTCGTACAGCAGACGAAAGCCTCAGATCAACTTTATGTGAGAAACAAATCTTATTGGATTATGTATATAGATAATTATTTTAACGAAGGAATTGTTTATTATTTAAGGTTGAATTGATAGTAATTTTACGAAAAATAAAAAATAAAATTTTTAAATAAAAAAAGTTTTATAATTTGTCAACCTTATCCATTCATCATCACATTACCAAATTCTTGATTAATGGAGCAATATTATTCATGTATCAAAGATGTATGTATTAATGGCCTCACATTCTTTACAAGTTAAATGTTTTATCCTTAAGCAAGTATACTTTAGTCATGTCATCTACTCAGTCAAAATATGTAATCAAATGAAGTACTACTTCTGCACTATTGATTATTCGCGTACTTCACGTACATGTTTGAAGTGCACGGTAAATACGATATTCAAGTATTACGGTTTAGTAAACTGCTCTTTTCAATAAACATTTGCAACATTTAGTTATTTCAATCATCAACTATATATTAAATGTGAATATCAGATTAACAACACAATTAAAATAAATAATTTTATTTTTCAACAAATAAGTTTTATTCACACCAAAATATTGATACAAACAATCCCTAAAAAAATAACAATTTAATTACGAAGATTATCCAACAAAACCTACTTTATAATAACACTATTTACAGCATATTTTACATACACCTGCAGCACTACGTCCAACCACGCGTGCATAGACTAAACCTAATCATTAACAAAATTCAAGCATCTTCTATACTATACCCTCAATCTACTTATATATAAAACATCTTCTTGACCCTCCCCCTCTTCACCCTTCTCAGGAGCACCTCACCCAGGAACACAACCACCGCTGCGACGGTCCCCGCCCCGAACATGTAACAATTATACGTGAACCTCTCGAGCGAAAAGGGCTTCCCCTGGAACGCCGAGTCCTCGTTGTCCCTCAGCTCCTCCTTTCTCGCATCGTACTTCATATCCACGTCGTGGAAGCTCCTATCGTCCTCGAACGCGATGATCCCTGCCTCTTTCATCCACTGCAGGACGATGTTCACCCTGTTGAGCAGTGGCCAGTCCTCGCGAACTATATACGCCACGTAGGTGTCGTAGAGCGGCACGGATACGTGCACGTGGTCCTTGTCCATCGCGTAGTAGTTCGCCTCGTAGCAGTCGCTCAAGCAGGCGACGCCGCCGCGATGTAACCGTTCGATGCACTCCTCGAGAGTGGACTCGACGAAACGTGGACGGAGGATATCGGAGTTGAGGAACTCGTTGAACGCCGCTTCGCCCATCACCCGGTACCCGGAGTCTATCAAATCCTCGACTGTATTAACGTTGTTGTCGCGCGCTTTGCTGGCGAAGGACGAGGTCAGCTTGCTCCCGAAGTAGATGTTCATGTTAAAGCTTAGTAAAATAACGTACATGAAGAGGGCTCTGCCGTGGGTCATGATCGGCTCCCTATGCGTGGACATCCCCAACAACGTCCTCAGCACCTCCAACGCCGCATTAAACGTGCTAACTCTCAGCAGACACCTCAGAAACAGCATGGACATGCAGCTCGTCAACGCAATGAACGCTAGCACACTTGGCTCCAAAATCGCGAGTACAATCCTCCTCGAGGTCGGCTGAACCCTCCTCATGGTGACCGCGCACATGCTCGTAATGTCATGCGGGTACGTCTCCAGTCTCCAGAACGACCTTCGGTAATGCTCGTTGGCTCCGGCGTCGAACGCGTATGCCATGAGGTCGTAGATCAACCCATGTGGATTATTGTCCTCGTCGACGAAGCCACGGCTGTCATAGATCGTGACCGTCGGCGAGGTCTGCAGCCGCGACCAGATAATCTTGAAGACGCTCGCGTCCAGGCCGCCGAAGTGGGACAACGGGATGGGAATGGATTTGTCGGAGAAGGGGGAGGAGGGAGGCTCGTGCTGAGAGAGGGGCTCGAACATGTTCTTGCGGATTTGGGCGCACATGCGGATCGGGTAGCCGGAGAGCAGGAGGTCCTTGGTGAAGTCCAGGTGCGTGCAGATCGCCGTGTTGCTAGCTGAAGGAGAGGGAAAGAAAGACGGCGATGGAGTGTGAAGTGTACGATGAAGTGGTTCATTGAGGTGATAGAAATTGTACAAAAAAATAACTAATTTTTAATCGGAAGTTAATTTTGATCGAATTAGCTGATTCTTTGCTAAGATGTGCTGTCTAATTTTTGTACAATTTTTGCCAGTATTATTATTATGATAAATTTAATGAAATTTGATCAATTTACATGAGAAAACAATTATAGTATTATCGAATAATAAATTAAATGTGGTTTCAGCAGAGAAAACCATTTGACGACTAGTGTTTTAGTGGAGAAAAAACTATGAAAAAATTGGTCGAATCACCTTTCATTCCGAATAAAAAGGCCCTATCTTCAAATCCGGTTGAAAAAGACCTTATCTCGGAATCTGGTTTAAAAAGGCTTTATCTCACATGCAATTTGCGATTTGATTTACGTGTATAAGATAAAGCCTTTTCCAATCGGATCCCCAGATAGGGCCTTTTTCAACTGGATTCCGAAATAGGCCCTTTTTCAATCCGAGATAGGGCCTTTTTAAACTGGATTCCGAGATGGGGCCTTTTTAAACTGGATTCCGAGATAGGGTCTTTTTTAACCGGATTCCGAGATAGTCCTTTTATTCGGAAGTGACGAAATCATCAAATATTTACATGTGACAAACAGGATGAAAGCGATTAAATATTATATAACATCCGATTTTATCAGAACTATACACAGCAGGTATCCTTATAATATTTTCGAAAAAAAAAATAAACTCACCATCTAAATCACTGGCTAGTTTAAAAACCGTGATCGGATACTCTCCATGACCGTTGGTCGCATTCACCACATCCACCATTCGCCATACCTCGGTCGACGTCCCCGAGAACGGATTGACTGTGTAATACTCGACCAATCCCGTTTCCCCCATGCAGACATACACTACGTGCAGTATATTATACTCCCAGGCCTCGGCCAAGGTACTATTTGCACTTCCACACCCCGTGACCTCGTCTACGAGGAGGAACATCGCGCGTGCATTCCACAGCACGGACAGCCTAAGCCTCTTCAGGATAGATTTCAGGGTGAACGGGACCAGGGACGAGACCACGAAGACTTTCGCTGGATAGCGTAACCGGGACACGGTGATCTCGTCAAGTCTGTAGATTCGCTGCAAGCGTTTGTGCCTCTCGAAGAGCAGATCTTCGGAGAGGGAGATGCGATACATGGTGAGGGTAGACGGGAAGCTGGAGTGCCAGGTGTCGAAGCTACGAAAGTCGCCAGCGATCACCGCCATGTCCAAGGCATCTGTGAGGCAACTGCCCAGGATGTGTACCTGAATTAATGTGGGGTGTGAAATTGTCAAAATCGATATGGCGTTGTCATCGGACGGTAGCAGACACTACGACGCTAATCAGCGAAAAGAATCTCTAAATCAAGCAATTATATTTTCTCATTTATCAGCGAAAATTTAACAAAATAAATGCATTCGCTATAGAACTGTTACAATTTCGCATTAATCCTCACGAGAAGAGCTTTTCACCTTCGGATCGTGGATTTGGCCTAAACTGATGTGCAGGATATAAATTTTTTAGCCAAAGAATGAATTCCTGTTTTATAATTTTGTCCATTCGGCTCTAGGGACAAAGAAAGAACAGCTTTTCGAAATATCTAGGGGGAATAGGTGTCAACGAAAACCTAAATAAGTCGATAGCCAAAAGTGATAGAATAGTCATACAAAAATAAAATAAAATAATATAAAATAGTAGCGCGAAGTGGGTGATAGTCACGATAGAGGACGCGAAGTATTTACTTCACGACAGAGGGTGCGAAACGCTCTGGCGTGAATCGGGTACTGTTTTTCTTGATTTTTTTTTTATTTTAGACTTTTTAGATGTAATCGCTGAGTTTCATTCAATTTATATGGTATAATGTGGGTCGACCAACAAAGGATGCCGCGCGTAAGAGAAAAAACCGTGTGCACGAAACGCAAGAGGCCAAATATGAATGCTTTTCTCGAGCAGGACGAAAATGGCCGACATTTGTCGTTGGACAAAAATAAAAAATATTTTTTTCGAATCGGTCGATTAGTTCCGGAATAATCGCTGGACAGTGGACAAGCATAAAAAAAAAATAAAAAAAAAAAAGACATTGAATTGAGAACTTTCTGTTTTTTTCGAAATCGGTTTAAAAATAAACCGAAAGTAGAAAGAAAAAAACTTCAATTTAAGATTTGATTCGTTTGCAAATATTGACTCCTCAGAAAGTAATCGAAAACAACGTAACTGCGTAAAACGAAAACATTCTGGTACTTTTGGTTATCGACTTATTTAGGACTCCGTGGGCACCGTTTACCCCTAGATATTTCGAAAAACTGCTCTATCTTTGTTTCTTAACAAAATCCTAAAATAAGGGTTCATTTTTTTTCAGCTCAAAAAATATGAACCTAAAATTTTAGCCAAATCCATGATCCGAAGGTGAATAATTCTCAATATCAGTGTTATGTCATCTTTTTAATGTAAAGATAAAAATTTTTAAAGTAAACCCTTATCTTGCCAAAGCTTTCAACGCACTTACCACGGCCTGCACCACCGGATTCCCATCACTCGCTTCACTCTTCCTCAGCACCACATCTTGACCACTAACAAGTATCGACTGCGTGCCATATGCAACTAGCAGCAGAACCGTGACAACCGCGTTGCGAGCCAAGACTCCCATAACAGCACCTCCGTGCTCCCATCTGAACGAGGAACTACTCGAGAGGCCCGATTTCGTCGTCTCTCCGTTATGGTGCGTAAGTAAGTATACGTGACATTGACATCGATTTCCCTAGGTGTGTTTATATTGAGATCCTTGCTTTTAACAAGCCCTCGCGCGCAATGTTTGCCTACCTCCTAATGGGCCGATAATTGCGTCGTGCTTTTACGCGCAAAAAATAAGTGCGCGCGAGCTTTCGTCGTGATGTATAGGCGGTTCAAGGTCAAAAGCCGTGTCATCGTGGCTGAGGGTGTTATTTGTCTACTGCGAATTTGGAGTTTATTAAAATGAACTCCTTAGTTTATGGTTTGTTTGGTTGTCTGCGATAAATATTTTTAAGCATGGGATCGATCGCAATGAGACATTCTATTTTGGTTTGTTGTATAAATATATACCCTACTACCGCAATATGGCCTTGGGGAAATACATTAAAAACAGCTTAAGCGAGAACACACTCGTATATGTAATATCGAAATTTTTATTTTGAACCCTTGTTACATCGTTGATCCAATGATAGCGATATCGTAATAAAATGATGATAAATATATGATTGATATCGCAGTTACGTCAGAGGCACCCTAATTTTTTGAAAGCTCTTACGCGCCAAAGGCAATGTACTGTCGGCGAAGATTAATATCAAAACTGTTTATTCAGGGTCGCGCGATTGTATTTCTTATCAGCGGTCAGAGATCGAGTGCGGCTGTTTTTCTGTACTTGATTCTTTTATTTCAACTCGGTATACTCGAAGGAAATATGACAATGAAAAAGCGTAATCTGATAGAAATGCCCTAATAAAAAATGCATACGTATACGTGCATGAGATAAATATTCCTTTATTAATTCATTTCAAAAGTAACATTAGCAATACACCCACATACAACTTAATTAAACAGCTTCAAATTCCTTAGTTTTATTTTATTCATTCTCGGCCTTCTCTTCCACCCCTTCCACTGAACCACGATTTCTCCTAAAAACGCCAGTCCTGCCACCGCCGTACCAGCCAGTAACCCGCGAAAGCTAAACTCCAGCGCTTCCAGGGTAATCTTTTTGGCCTCATCAGGCGTCTGAGCTGTCCTCTTATGCTCGTGCATCTTCCTGTGTCTCGTGATCTCCATCAACCGGTCATTCAGTATGCGCGTCATAATTCCTGCCTCACCCAACCTCTGCAGCATGGTGTTGAACTTCACCTTCAGCGGCCAGTCCTCCCTGTGGATGAAGCTCAGCAGGTTGTTCTGTATGTTGTGCTTAGATATGTGGCAGTCGCGGATGTTCCTCGCGTAGTGGTTGATCTGGAAGCAGTCGCAGACGCAGACCACGTGGTCGTCGATCGACAGACGCTCGGTGCAGTCCACAATTGACATATCCACGAAACGCTCGTTTAGTTGCTTGTTGTCGATGAATTCCTTGACGTAGGTTGGCCCGTAGATGTCGTAGTCATATATGGCTGAAATGAGGTCCTCGCTAGAGTCGATGTAAAAGGAGTCTGGAGGCACGGCGAGTGAAGAGGTCAGGTTGCTCTGAAGATAGAGGTTGATACCGTTGAGGAAAAGTATGAGGAAGACCACGTAGAGTTTTGTGATCGTCGGTGGGTGGTGCTTCGTTGGCATTCCTGAACAAACGATTCATTTTATTCAGATGGGTAAGTAAGTACACTTTCATGCTTCCCTAGTGAAAATCGTTTACGTGAATAACTGTAAATAACTGTAAATGACTGTAAGAAACTTTAAATATCAGTAAATAACTGTAAAAAGCTGTTGATAACGGTTAATAACTTTTATCAGCACCTTCATTTTTACAATTATTATTTTACAAAACTAGAGATAACTGTAAAAAACTGTAAATAGCTGTAAATAGCTGTAAATAGCTGTAAATAGCTGTAAATAGCTGTAAATAGCTGTAAATAGTTGTAAATAGCTGTAAATAGCTGTAAATAACTGTAAATAACTGAAATAACTAAATAACTGAAAATAACCGTTAGTTACGTCTCAAACAAAAAAATTATTTTCAGTTATTTTCAGTTATTTACAGTTATTTACCCATATTCACAAAAACGATTTCCACTAGGGTCTCAAGAACATTTTTGATATCCTAGGGTACATCAAGATAATAATTATTTTGATTTTTTAAATAATGACATAGCTTAATGTAGTTCTTGTAAGGTATCTCAAGAATCTTAGATATCTTAAAACTCAGTTGTGGTGGACCAACTTTGGTTGTGGAATCGTATTTAAGGGGGCAAAATACACCGAGATATAGTGGTCTAATCTATATGGACCGAACCATTTCATTTTTTTGTGGGACTGTGTAATAATTCATTTCAACTTGTTATAATATTTATGTACGTACTTTTTATACAAACAATAAATTGAACAGCTCAACCTACCCAGCAGCATTTTCAGCACCTTCAGAATAGCGCTGACCCAATCAACCTCCACCAAATACTTCAGGAGTACCACCGCCACAGCCACTCCCACGATAATTCCCACCATCACACCAGGCTCCACGGTTACGGTCATCGAGAAGACAGCGATGGGCATCGTCGCTACCTCCTTCATCATTACGCACGTGCCTCCGTCACCATGAGGATACGTCTCCAACCTCCAGAAGCTCCTAAAGTAGTACTGGTTGATGCCAATATCGTACTCGCCGCGCACTATGTACTCAAGGGATCCACGAGGCTCGTGACTCAACGGGTCCACATAGCCTTCTCTGAAGATAGCGACGCGCGGCTGGACTCCCAGTCTCCCCCAGATTGCCTTGGATATGCTCGCGTCGAAGCCGACGAAGTCCGTGACGTTGTAGCGAGCCCGGGAGTGGAGGGCAATAGAAGGGGAGAGCTCCAACATGCCAGGGATAATGGCGCCGGCGAGGGTGACCGGGTAGTCGCTCAGGATGCAAGTCTTGGTGAAGTTGAGACTGGCACACGTGGTGGAGCTTACTTCTAGAATGGCGCGAGCAAGAGATTTTATTGATTGCTTTGCTTGTTTCCTAAGAATTTTGATATTATCGAGGTGGGTAAGGTGAATAAGATATAAATTTAAATTTATGCTAAAAATGTCCGTATTGTTATTCTCACTGTCAGAAAAATATCTCACAAAAAAGCCCCAATTTAACGTGATGAATTCAAATATACTTAGTAGAAATGAATATTGTTTTTACCAAAAAACTAATTTTTCATATGGATAAATACTTACAAGGAGAGTGCACACCCTCCGGGAAACGGATTTTAATCTATACGATTTAAACAATATACGATCCATTTAATCGCTTGAAATGAAGACAAATTTTTAACCATTTTCTTACGCTATCTTTAATTGCTTATAATTTCCTAAAAAATCAATATTTTTTTGATGAATCAGAGCTTAAACTTTAGCTTTTACTGTCCACTTTTATTATTTTTCTTCTTCGTTTTCGTATCTTTAATACTTGTGACAGTCAATATAAGAGACATCATTTTTTAACGAAATCGAGAATATTTGAGATAAAATTGACCATATCTCAAAAAAGGACCTATGAGATGAAAATAGGAACACTGGACTACATTTTTAGGTACCAGAAATCTACTCTCGAATGCCAGCAAAAATCCCTTTCCCAGAAGGTGTGCACTCTCCTTGTTAGTAAGGACTTCGTGCTGTATAAAATATAATTTGAAAAATAATTTACACCAACTATCGAAGAAAAACTTTCTTCGACCAAATAAATATTTATATTACTATATTTAAAAAAACAACTTTCTGATGTAGCACTGTAAAAGAATTATTTTTCATACTTTGACATGTATTTGAAAGAAACTAGCACTCGCAAAATTCCAATTAAGTAACAAACAGTTTTTTTAGATATACGTACTTGTAAAATTGACGAGCAACCGGAATATCATTATCGGATGATTGCGCTTTGCATCATTGATCGAGTCCACTGTCTCCCACGATTCCAAAGCGTAAGTAGAAAATGGATTAAAGCTGTAGAAATATACGGTGTCTTCTTTTTCACAAATGTAAAAAGCGTACAAGGCATTGAACGACCAAACGTCGCGAAGAAAATACTTCGCAGCCGAGCAAGATGATTCATCCAAGTTCGTCAACACGATGAAGAAGATCGCTTCTGCATTCCAAAACACTGACCGTTTGCCTTGCTCGAGGGTCTGATTTAGCGATTCGGGGGATGCGTAAATGACGAAGATTCTCGCCGGATAGCGAAGCTTCTTCACGATGTCCTCAGTAATTTTGTAAACCCCCTTTATGCGCTTGTGACGGTCGAACATTTCCGACTCTGATAAACCGACGATGTTTATGGAGAGGTTTTGGGGTAGCCGTCGATGCCAGGTTGGAAAGTCTGCTGAGTCGCCGATGAAGACGACTTTGTCTAAGTCGTCGGGGTAACAAATAGTCATGACGTTCATCTAAAAATTAGTATGCTTATAAAATTACCGACCTTCTTGTGAATTACTTCTAGATTTAGTTGTAAAGATATACTCACGATTGTTTGGGCGATGACATCCAGTACGGGAGTATCATTTTTCGGCTGAATTAATGAGCATATACCATACAAATTAATTATTAATAATAAAATAAATAAAGAACTATGCCCGTAATTATGGAAGCTCATTATTACAAAAACATGAACCAGTCTCCATACCTACTGTAGAATACTTAATTGAATGTAGAAATTGTAAGCTTACTATATCGCAAGCTTAAATGCAGAAAATCTTTTATGCGCTTTTTTCGCGGTGAAAGTAGTAAAAGTTCAAAGTAAAGATCGCTAATGCATTTTCCCTTCCGGAAAGTGAAATGCTTGAGGATTTTTTTATGTATAATAATTTTTTATAAATATGATTCAAAGTCGTAGCTTCATTTTACAAATTTACATCGAATTGAAGTTCGAAGGGGATAGTACGGATGAATGTATTGAACAAGAAAAATTTTGAAAATTATTTTTCAAGAAAGAAAGTACCGTTTCGTAAACTACTTGTAGTTGCGACTATTTTTAAATGTTAAAAATGTTACACGTGGAAACGCTTAGCTACATTTGTAGGTATCAATAATGACAACAATTTAAAGATAACGATCGAATACATTTTGACCGTGAAATGTTATTCTTTACCACGTGGACTACATTGCATATGGAGTTCGATTTTTCCTGATAGAATGCTTAATAGCAGTTTAATGACTATATAACTTTCCAAAAATCTATGAAAATAAACGCGAGTGCTCGCGCACGACAAACACATCAAATTGCTGATAAAATTAAATTGAACAAACAAAATATAGATTTCACATTCTAATGCATAGTCATGCAAGAGCTTAAATATAATAACTGGCTGATTCTACTGAAATTCGTGCAGGCCGTCACAGATCGAATTTTTCTTTTCTTGTCTAATCTAAAAGCTATGAAAATCTAAACCATATTCAAGGAGACACGTGCCTCAGGATTTTGATTGAAATTTTGTTTTATTCTACAGCCCAATCAATATTATATTCCAATTTTAAAACTGCTGTAACTTTGTCGATGCTTATCCTACTGAAATGATTTTTTTTTTATGTGAGGAATTTTATCTGTTTTTAAGGCCAATTAATACTTTGATGCTCAAGATTTAGCTTATCCAATTATTTACGAAAAACTAAAAAATAACGATTCTTTTCAAATACAATTTTCTCGAAAAATACTTGAAAATTTAATGTTTTTATAGGTGTAAAAAACTAATTTTTCCAAAAGGTGTGAATATGCTAATTTTTTTTCTTTCTTTAATAAAGATTGTTTTTTTTTTAAAGAAGAAAGCATCTATACTGCTGGAACTGCAAAGCATGAATGGAAAAAGATATATTGAAACAACGCGTTTCAAGAAGAAATCAATATTAAATTTACAGAAGTATTTATTTTTATTATTACAAATTCATATTAGTTATATACACATCATACTTATTTATGTCAAAAAGATCTAAGCGAGAGTTTGAAATGAGCGTAGAAATCCAAGACAATGCATGCATTGTTGTTGAAGCTTTAAACACTTACTTAAACGAAATGAGAGTAGAAATCCAGGTAAGGCATGCATTTTTGTTTAAGCTTTGAACATTTATACTTAAATTTAAAATTGCTATCAATTTGTCTATTATTGATTAAAAAATTTGACCGGAGGCTTATTTTACAGTTTTTCGTTTATATCATCAATATAGTAGTGAATAGAAGAAGAAGAAAGTTTTTAGGTAAAAAAATATTGTTGAATGACGACATGCGTGAATTTTAATGGAATAAGCCGTAACAGATACCAAAATAAAAAAAGATAGATTACTCAAAATCAACTTCTTTATACATCACAAATTAATTGCTGTAATCATCATTAAAAGCATCCACTTCGATTTCCAATACATCTTTATTTTCACAAGAGTACAAAAGTATAACATCCCTAGTGGAATTTGTTTTTGAGAATAACTGAAAATAACTGAAAATAACTGTAAATAACTGAAAATAACTGTAAATAACTGAAAATAACTGAAAATAACTGAAAATAACTGTAAATAACTGTAAATAACTGTAAATAACTGAAAATAACTGTAAATAATAGTTAGTTAC